>JAQIXG010003278.1:0-15346 GCA_034700105.1 Oconnorella tubifera
GCACCCCTCGCTTTTGACCATAGTACTTTCGTAAGTCATTACAAAGACACTAATTTTTTCCTAGTTACCATCCAAAAATTATTTTTTCCTTTTTAGTGCATTAATATAAGCGAGGTTTTTAAAAGTTTTTTTAATATATATATTTTTACATTTGAAACCTTTACAAATGTTACAGATAACGCTATGTGTGAGATTGAAGGCTATAGACTAGAGACTCTCATTAATATCACCCAACTGGATAAATTAGATGACGAAGAGTTTAGTTTAGAAGAAAAAGAAGAGGCAGAGAAACTACGCAAAGAAAGAGATGAAGAAGAAGATGAAGAAATGAAAGTTAAAGTAATATTATTGGCATTATATCATTATCAATTTTGTGTAGATATTATTTCAATGATATTCCCTAAGTAGGCCTACCACATATTTCAATGTGGCAATTGTTGTAAAAAATTCTCAGAGAAAATTAGTTTGAAATAACATGTAAATAACAAATATAATGTGAAAATAACATATATAATGTAAAAATAACATATATATAATGTGAAAATAACATGTATTATGTGAAAATAACATGTATTACAATTTAAAAGTTGAGACTCGATATTGTTTTCTGTTAAATAGATAAATTTTTACTTTTCGTAATTTCTTGTGTGTTTGAAAAACTGTGTGCAAGAAATTCTTATAAAATATGACACAGTAATTTATTTATTCAACTTTAATAATAAGCTAAACAAGTACTAAAATACAAATTGTCAGTATTTATACAAATTGGAAATCAAATAAAAAGGTGTTTCTTATTAAAGTTTGCAATAAAATAAAAGGTATTTTTCTTGGCAATAACTTATTTTGAAAAACTTAAATTTTAAAATTGTATTCATATAGATTGCAGAAGAAAAAGCGGCGAAAGAAAACGAAGAGGGAAAGGTTTCCTCTTTATCTGGGAAAGCATCACCTTCTGGGAAATATTCCCCGATGTCAGAAAAGGAAAATATATCAGAAAAACGTTCGGTTATGTCAGAAAGATCAGCGAGTCAGAATATGTCAGAAAAGCATTCAGCAATGTCTGAAAGAGATGCTGAAGAATAGTTGAATGATAATTGAATAAATATATAATTAATGAATTGCAATAGAATTTTTTCTATCAATACAAATTAAGAAATTGTAATAATCTGTTTTTTTTATGGCAGTGACAATATTTTACAATATGATTTATGAAATAATTTATTCACAATGTAGAACATTGTTATTAATTAACTGACGATATGAATTAAAAATCATGTTTTAAACTTTTGTACATCAATAAAGGAGTGACTAAGGGGGGGGGGAGGATTTTCTATAAAATTTGGATATTACTCAATTTTATTTTCTATGTGTAGACCCATATGTTTGGTCTCTAAATACATGTATCTAACGCAAACTATTGCACTAAATCGTCATAAGGGGGAAGGGGGTGTTTCATCACTAAACTCACATATTTAACAGACAAAAACTGTTTTGACTTGCTACGGGGGAGAGGGGTTAAAAATCCCTTCCCTTTTAATGCGCCAATGCATTTATAATTTCAACAACTTATAAATGCATTGTCGCCAATGCATTCAAATTTGCTACCTAAAATCTGAATTTTATAACTATATAAGCCGTATCCATACATAGCAGTGTAACATATTACATAATATTACATAACAAAGAGTAACTTTAAACAATAAATGCATAATTATAAGCCTAAAATAATTCGTTTTAATTCAATTTAATTTTAGATACAACATGCTCTAATTAAAAAAAAATATTGAGCAAAAAATCTTTAAATTACTCACATTGGGCCAATATTAACATCCAAATCATATTTATAAATTCTACATCTATTCAAACTAATTGTGTTATTTTAGTTATCGTTATTCAAAAGTAATTTTAACTCAAATTACTAAGTTTAATAGTTATTCAAAACGGGATTTTGTTAACCAGGTCAACTTGACCCAATTAGAAATACAACGTGAATCTTATTGTTTTTGTTTTTGTTTTAATCTTTTCTCGGATTAGGCAAAAAACCGGACGAGGGATGATGTCGGTGACGGATCAGATTCGTCCGATCCTCAAGGATTTCAAGTTGGACGAAGCGGCCGAGGCGAATCCCCGGGTAGGGGTGCAGGTGAGTGGGACACGTTTCATTGTCTATATAACACATGGTAGACATTGGTACTGTTTGGTACTGCATAAAAAGCGGTGTTATTATATCGGTCCGGCATTTAAAGTCAAGATTTAGTGAAGATGAATTAGTTATATGCATATTTTATATGTTATTGCAATTGTTGTGTGCTTAGTCTTCATTTTGATGGTTTTCATTCACTGGGTGTCATTTAGTTACAGGAATTACAATGAATGAAAATTAGAAACTAGATTTAATGTATTAATCTGAAATAAATTATGATTATTAGCTAACATTGTAAGTAACTTTAAGTGAAACATTCTATATTATCATGGATGAAATAGTTATGTATAACTTTTAGATGTAAATCTGAAATTTACCGTTATCCGTCAAAACGGCCCCGACAAATGGGCCCCGACTGTTAATTCTTAGTGTTAAGTTTGAAGTTAGGACACGGGTTAGGTTTAGGATTGAAGCAAGGGTTCGTGCTAGGGTTTGGGTTCAGTCTGGAGTTAGTTAATGTTAGGGTTATTGAATGAATTGACAGGGCCGTTTTGTCGGGTTAATATATTCGTGGTCGCTTTGTCTGGTTTCTAATGTATTTTGTGTCATTTTGTCTGGGTACCAAAATTTACATAATATTCAATGTAAAATGTTTGTTTAGGCAGGCTTATAATATCATGCGTAAGAGATTATTGTGTTTCCATATAGTTTCCCAAATTTACCTGTTTTTTATTAGTCTAGTTGTAATTTGACTTTATTTTGAAATGTCTCGATTTCAATTAACTCTAAACAATATTTTTGTGAAGTTTATTTATTATCTTTATTAGTGCTTGAAATATATTATTCTAAATTTTGCTGATTTTATATGGTAAGAGATGAAATTTCCCGCAATCGGGTCATTACCTTGCAATAGGAAACACTGATATTAATGACCATAGATAAAATGATTTACATAATCTATGAAGCATGTCGGTGTTTCTTTATGGATGATTGCCCTTAACTCTTCTATAAATGCATATATAATTAACATTAGTTGTCTATGATAATCCTGCTCTATAAAAGGAGGGGGGTGGGGTGGGGGGGGGTTAATTTAATTTATTCAACAGATTAAATATTCTTTTAAACTACAACTTTGAACTGTGATCTCGGTTAAACAAACACCTTTAAATTTGATCTCTAATTGTCTTTATTAGTGATACTTTAATCTGCGCTCAGATATTAACAGATACTTGTAAATTTGGATAGTAGTTAACAGTCATTAATGCTGAAATTATTAGACACCTTTTTTTAGGTGTAGATATTAGTTTATAAGAGTACTTTACGTTAAACGATACTAGTAATGTGTCTATAATAGAAATTTAAATTTGATTCTAGTTTTTGACTTTTATTGTATAATTATCATCGAAAAAAGTGGTGTTCAGTTTGATGACGTTTTTGAACTGATTTAAAAGTCTGAAATATGGATTCAAGAAAAAATAAACACTTGGAGCAAAATGATCTTCCTAGTTTGATAAAATCTGAACAATTTGAAAATTTAAGAAGACAGCAATATTGTAATGAAAGAGGTCATCGGAAAACTGCTTCTGAACGAGCTAATTCTCTACCTAGAACAGATTGCTTTGTAAATTTGGGCTATAGTAGTGAATCTATCTCTACAAATTCAAAAATGAGTTTAAGGAATGATTCCGCTCTAATATTAGATAGCGAAGATGAAAACGAGGTGTGCGTTCAAACTTATTTTGGAGCCGAAACGAAGCAATTTAAAGACAAGATTGATGAAAAATGTGATAATAATAATGATATTTTAAATCGTAAAACTGAGATGAAGCAAATTCGGCATCAGAAATGTAGAAGTATGTTTGAATTAAAGACACTGGAATCTAGTAATACCTCTGTGGGTTGCATTGCTGATCGGAAGAATGAACAATCGTTTGAAAAAGCTGGAGGCAGTGATAGTAATTTCGAAAAAGATTTAAAATTTCAACAAATTAATCGAAATACTAGTGAAGTACAAGATAATGATAAATCTTTAAAGAATATAGACGTTTCAAGAAAAACACCCAGCAATGAAAATGCTGTTAGTTTTGATTCAGAAAAAGTCAAATACGTTAGAGACGATACTTTAATAAGACAGGATGTAGGTGAAAAAAAGGTAGCGATTTCTTCAAAAAAGCAAAATAAAAGAAAGTCAAAAAAATCAGGAAATGTGCCGAGCATAATTAATAGAATTTTTCAAAATAGTCGTCAGTCGCATGATTTACCACTCACTGTGTCAAGGGAAATAAAAGATGCTGGTTCGAATCCACCAGCATCTGCTTTGAAATCATCTCTTAAAAAAACATCAGTTGGTATTAATGGTAGAGTTATAGAGCCTATAGTTTGCGATGGTATTTTAAAGACAAAGGATTGCAACAAACAAGATGCGGTTTGTATTGTTTTGAAGGAATAATGATAATAAAAATGGTTATGAACAAGTTTTGGGTTTTTTAAGTATTATATATATTTAATTTCTATGTTAAAAAGGTGTCTAAATGAATAATTTAGAAGTTAAGCTATATCTAATTTTCTATGTTAAATATATTTTGCTGAATATTTTCTAAATTAAATAATGCATAATTTAAAAAGTAATATAAATTATATTTTAATTTATATTGTATATTATATTTTAATTTAAATATATCTTTAATTAATTTATATTTAATTGTTTAAATTTACAATTGTCTTGATTAGCGCCCTTTTGACTTAATTTTGTTGATTGAAATAACATAAATTCCTGCGTGATAGGTCTATATAATAATTATTTTTCGACGTTTTAAAGGTGTCTAGTGTAAATAACGACTAAATAAGAAGTGTATCGAAATGATAAAGTTCCTATAATTTTGTAAATATGTATTTTTTGCGCTAATTAAAAGGGTGGTTTTATAAAAAAAATACTTCGCTTCGCACTAAACTTATGAATTACGAAATGTGTTATTTTGTTCTATAGTATTGCTTATTATGTAGATATTAATAATAGATCTAGATACTTGTATATTTATTTATATTTTTCTTTATATAATTTTTAAGGGGCTTCCACCCAGGCCATCCAGCAGTTCTAAATGTTTAGAAGAAGCACAACAAAAAAGGGTGCGTAATTTTATTTTATATTTTATATATATATATCTGTAAGTTATGGTATACGCAGTGCAATATATACGTAATATTAAACTTGAGAATTTATAGGACGTATGAATTGAACTACTGCCGAATTACTGGTTTATATAAATTTGATGTCTATTTTAAAAAGGTGTTTATTTTTTTTTATAAATTAAGAAGCTAATTTTAAGGCATTTTTTTGTTAATTTGCATACAATCGATTGATTTCTGATTTTGTTTCAATCATTTGCGTAGATATAGTTGTAAAGTTTTACTTTTATATTATATGTTATCTGTATAAATTACTTTCTTATTTGTATTGTGTAGTAATTTAAGACAATATAGGCTTAATATAGTATGTAATTAAGTTTGTAATGCTTAATATGCCTTAATTATGTGGTATCAAATAACATTGCATGAACCAGGCGTCCCATATAACAGCAGATTGTGCTATGTGTATACTATACTGTATATCATTTTGCACTGCTTTATTAGTGCCTTTATTATAATTTCTATTGTTATTACTATTGCTACTTTTTCAGAATAATATTCAATCAATTGAACTTATTGTTTTTGATGCTTTTAATAATGCGAAATATGTTTTATTCTTTTTGTGTGTAGATTCAAATTTTGAATTTATTTTAATTTACTTTTTTATGTGTTTGTTTTTGTATTTGTTATTTATTCTATGCTTATTATGTGTTTTTTTGGTATTATAGAAAATTCGTTACAAAGGTGCAACTCCACAAAGATCTAAATTAAACAGTCGTTCAATATCTGCTTCATCCGCTGAAAGCTACAGTTCTAGTAAGTTTACACACCTTTTTATTTAGTTCTGTAAATGCTACATATAGTTCTGTAATAATGATATAATTTTACACACCTTTTTATTTATGCATGTAATTTATATATATTTTATAATTGATGTGAATCCTGAATTCCGCTGGAGTGTTTGAAAAAAGATTCATGTAAGGTTCTTGTTTAAGTAAAAATACGAATTTTATCTGAGATTCTGGCTAAAATGTGCAAAGCGCGCGGTTATTTTCATTGGACCATGACGTCATCTGATTATATCGTAGTAGTAACGTAGTGAATATAACGTAAAAGCATTGTGTGGTTTAATAACATTTTAAGAAATTTGTACTTAATGCGTAGAATCTGTTCAAATCTATATACTTCTGTAAACTATTAATGATTTGTTCGAAAGTAGTCTTTTTGATACTCTCCAATTTATTGTTTAGTCTAATTTTGTGGTTATGCATCCTCCCTTCTATTTATTTTATAAATATATATTTGGCATGTATACTAATTATACCTTAATTTCATTAATACATTGCTAGATTTTATTCATTTTTAACATCATAATGATATATTAACTTTTACTATATAAATTGTTTGTAATTTGTGCGACTATTTTGTGTTTATTTATTGATTTTTTGTTCTTTGCATTTTTTTAGTGCTAAATATGACTATGTAAGTTATTATTTTTGAGTGCAGCTTTTAACTCGTGTGTGGTTTTATATTTAAATACATTTTATCTGCAACTTAGTATTTCTTTATTTAATTACTAGCAGTTTGAAGTGCTGTGTTTTATTATCAAATAGCAGTGTTGCATAAATGCTAAAAAAGGTCATCGATAGGTTCAGGAAGAACACTTAAATGATGCCACATCGCGTATTAAACTTTCAATTTGTCGATCATTTTACATACTTTATATAAAATAAAATAAAAGCATTTAAAAAATAAAGTAATTAATTAAATAATTAATAAAATTACATATTTTCAATTTTGAATTACTTCTTTTTCATTTATGGAAAAGACAAGACTTGGTTGGAACTGATTCAAATGTAATAATAGTTGTATTTGTATTAGAGCAGGAGAGATTTTAAAAGGTGTCAAATTGATTTCTTTAAAGTTAAAATGCTTAGATTTTTATTTGTAGTATCTAAATTGTTGTTTAAAAAGGTGTCATATAACATCATTGCTAATATTTTTTGTAATTAATTCTTAATTTTTACTTTACATTGCGGTCTTTTGATAGAATATTTAAAAATTAATTTTTAAAATTTAAATTTGTATGCTGATAATATATACATTTAACACAAAAATATCTATGTTTATATGCAAAAAATGTACACTTAAAGTTGTGTACGTATAATATCATATGACTAGATGTGTATTACTATTAAAGTATGTTCATTTAATAAAGCATAAGTTATCTCTCGCTTGTTATTTAGTTAACTCCGATTAACTATCACTTAATTAATTATTATTAGTTAATTAATCATAAGTAGTATATTTCTGGTTAATACTTTCAAACTCTTTGGTTTAAAGTGAGTTGATGAAATGTAAGTGTATAATTTTTGAATTTTTACTTGAATTTGGTTTTTAATTCTTAAATGAAAAAATCTATCTGTTTATCTTTTGCAGAAAGGCTAAAAGAAAAAATAGAAAAGTTGTTGTGAAACAACTCCTAGAACAATTTTAGTTAATTATTATAATAATATAATATTACATAACTAAATATTGCATTACAATATAATATTACGGAATTTTTATGAGTCATGATAATTTGTCTACAGACTTTTGGTTTATCGATATTTTGTCTACTGACATTTGATCTACGACTGCATAAGGGATAGGGTTATGTTGAGGTTAGGATTAGGGTAGACCAAATGTCGGTAGATTCAATATTGGTAAACCAAAAGCTGTACACCGAAGTCTGTAGGCCTAGACGAATTGCCATGATATCATAGAAAATTTAGCTTTTAGTAGTATAATTTGTTTGATAAAATCAGTATTTAAATATATATGTGGAATTGAAGACTTTAAAAAGGTGTCTTTTACTGTTCTGTGTGTATACACAGCTTTCTTTGATTATATTGTACTTTAAATTAATCTTGTAACAAAAGCTTCAATAAAAAGTTTTTTTAAGTTTTGTAGTGAAAGAATGCGATTATTTATTTTGATTATTCGATTATTTGCACTCTTTTGCACTGTATTTGAGAATAGATTAAATTTTGTACTGTGTAGCGTAGGAAATAAATTTGTAATTATGACCTTATATCCTTGTTAAATCTAGATCTAGAAGAAGTACAATCTATGAAGCACTAGATATGTTTGTGTTCATTCGTGTTTATATTAGTATTTTACAGCTTAAATAAAGGTGTGTTTAAATTGCAGAAATTAAAATTAGCATCAATATAAAGCTACTTTATATCTAGATGAATATAATATTATAATGCTTATTTAAAGTATCAAAAGCTGCAAATTAGTGTGATTTTACTGTAAAATTTATGATGATAATCTTAATACAGTGTCCCATTAAAGTGTTCGTGGTTTAGATTCAGTGTTAGCTTAATGCTAGCTTTGTAATTAGTCATTTAGTTTTGGCTGTGTTCTTCAATACTTTCAGTTTGCTGCGAGAATGACCAAGTTACATATTAACCTAGATACATATTAAACTGGATTATATATTTAAATTTGTATTGCTATTATTATAAGTTTAATGTAATTATTGAGTATATTTCGTGAATTATTACAGTTGTTTTTTGATATACGTCTAAATACCTTTTTAAATGTTTTTTTTTATACTTTAAAAATTGAGTTGAAATTTGCATAAGTTTACATTTTTAATTATCCATATAGCTATATATACCTATATTCATTTAGTCTTAATGAAATAAATGAATGTTTAGTGTAAAATAACAACTGTGAAATATTGTTTATTATATATGTAGTCAGTTATTTGAATGCTGCTTCGAACAGCTCTTTATAAATAATGTTCAGCTGTCCTGAGTACTATACTATAGCTGCTTTATGCTGCTGGCAGCTTGCCTAGAATGTTTAGTCTATAGCGGCTTCTCTGATATTCTCTGTCATTCTCTCTGTTATATTCTGTATCGTATTCATGTTAGAAGAATAGTATTAGATTGGAGATAAATTATATAAGATTAGTTATATAGTCGATATATTGTAGTTATATATTGCACGATAATACTATCGTGCAATAAAAAGGTGTCCAATTTTTTAACTTTATAATATATGATTATATGATTTTAAGTTAAATTGAATGGAAAATGTTGTATTTCTTTTAGACGAAATTGGGTAATTTATTCGCCGTTAAATGCTAAGCTAAATTCACCATATGTAGCCATAGTTATTTTTTAAACTTGTCTTTAGGGCTGCTTAAATTTGCATTGAAATATTTGTAATTTTCAGTTAAAATCTATACGTAACCTTGTAAGAAGCAGAAATTGCATCTCTCTCTGTTAAATGGTTTTTACATTCATTAAATAATGGTGTTTAAATTTACCATTTCATCTTTTGTTTAAGGTTTTATCAATCACTAAATAAAGGTGTTTAAAATCACCATTTATTTACTCAATCAAATTCTACATCAAAATGTCACAAAAACCGAAGTCCGTCGACCCCCCACACCCTAACGAACCCCCAGCTAAAGAAAACGGACCCCCTGCTAAGAGCGACAACGGTCCCCCGGTGTCAAAAGGCTCCATGGAGCGCAACGAAAGCGAGCCCCTGCTCGATCATAAAAACACCAGGAGCGCAGCTAAACACGTCGAGATATGTTTACCCGTGGGCGCCGGGGGGGCTGATAAGGACGGGGACAGCTGGCATCAGAAGTCTGCCTCAAGGAAGGACTCGAAGCAGAAGGATAGGTATAAGGAGCGTAGGGTGGATGAGTTGAGAAAAAGGACGGGGTCGCAACATTCAGAGAGCACTGAAATGTCACAGTCGGAAACAGGTTGGGAAAGTGAAAAAAATGACAGAAAGTTATTGTTATTGTTTATTGTTAATATTATTCGTTTATAAGTGATAATATTTGTGTAAAAAAAGGTGTGCTAATAGGATTTTTTTTGTATTTTAATGGATAAAATCATTTCGTATCTTTGTATCTTGTATCTTTGTATCTTTGATTTGTGGTTTTATGCGAATTTAGTGTTGAATTGAGATATTGATTTGCAGCCGTTAAATGTCAGCAAATTGAAATAATCGATTCAGAATTGATGCTGTGTATAATATGCAAAAATTCCAAAAAGCGTTTACTGGTTTACATATTAGTGTTTTATATATGGAAAGTTTTTATTGTGACCCGTCAGAATGGCCCTGACATGAATCGGCCCCTGTTATTAATTGGTAAGGTTAAGATTGGGGTTATGATTCTGGTTAAGGTTAGGATTGAAGCTTTGGTAAGTAAGTACTAAAGTTACTTTTAAGGTTTGAATTATGTTAGCGATATTATATGAATTGTTGAGGCGTTTTTGTCGAGTTAATGTATTCGGGGGTCATTTTGTCAGGTTGTTTTGTTCGGGGTTGTTATATCAGAGTTTCGTAAAAGTGTTGTCTAATTCAAGCAATAGATTTAGAATAAACGGCTTGTACTTAGTATTGGCTAAAAACAGTTCTAACAATGTTGAAAAAATTAAATGGTTTAATATTATTAATTATTTATTATTATTATTAATTATTATTTGATATGGACTTTGTTTCAGCTAACAATTAATGATCTATTATATATTTCATGATTACATGTGATTTTATTGCTTTAGTTTTATAGCTTTTATTATTGTTTAAAAAAGGTGTTTAGTAATAATTAATAGCAAACTAAACGATATAAAAACTTCTCGATTGCGTAGTTATTCAAATTATCAAACTATTCTAGTGTATCATCTGTATTAAGGGTACAGAGATTATAGTGTATTTATTTTTGAACATTTTAAGAATTTAAGATTATTACTGAAGAATGGTGAACTTGTTTAGTTTTAAGTCTTCTTTAAGATTCAACTTTATTATAATATTTTTATTATATTTTATTATAGAATTTTTTTTAAATTATTATTATCATATTTAGATAAAATGTTTAATTAAGCAGTAAAGACTTTATCTAAGGATAATTATACTACTATAACTAGTCAACTATTTACTAGTCTATTATCTTATCTTTGCTTTTCGATTTGGAAATGTTTTATTTGCATTTAAATGCAGACTTTAGAATTCGAAGTCAGAGATCGTGATAATTATAATACCGTTGGTTATTTTCCGTGTTATTGTAAATATTTACAGTTTATTTCATGTTTGTACTCGTAGAAAAGTGTATATACACTTGAAAATTTACATTATATAAATATATAATGTAAATAGATTTACTGTGAAAATTTATGCACAAGAAATTTGTAATGTGCAGTGCAGTGTTAGTTCTACTATTTAGATTGATTTATAAATGTTAAATTTTTGCCTGAATTGTTTCATTGTATTTTTATAATATGATGCAAAATTGATTTTTTCAAGAATAAAAGTTTACATTAATTGATTTCTGTAAATTAATTGTTTTAAATGTCTCGGGAAGATTGATTCGCATCGATCTGGACCGTTTTCCAGCTGAGCTTATAGTAATTATTATTCTTAATTGGAACACCTTTTTTAGACCGGTTTTTAATCAATAAATGATTGATTTGAATTTTTATTGTAATTTAACAGCAGATGCATTAATATCGATTTAAAACAGTTTAAACAATAGTTATAATTTTTTTTAAATTGTATTACAGCGTCGTATACAGGCAGTTCATCTGATGAAGATGAAGTTAATCCAAGAGAGAAACAACAGGTACAACTTTATGTTTTTATTTTTATAATTTGATCTCAATGTTTTTATTATAAATAATATTTAATAAATAAATAATAATCAAATAAAAATGGGAATGCATTGAGCAACTTTTTTATTAGCCTTTTCATTATACAAGTATGAGTTTAATAAATATAGTTTGCAATTTGATACTTTTTAAATTAGAAGAATGGAAAAATTATTCAAAATAGCGTGCCTTTTAACGCATAATGATAATTATATAAGTTTGAGTTTTAATTTATTTAGAATAGTGAAAGGTAGCATTTATTGATGTTGCATTATGAAAATGATATGCTTATATAAATGTTAGGTTTATGAGGATTTTTTTATATATATATATATATATATTTATATATATAATTTTTTTTCATTTTTAGAAAAATTCAAAAGGTTTTGATGATTTTTGCGTTCGCAACATTCAACAAGCGGCTTTTGGTAGAAGGGAGCTAGAGATAGCTGAACAAGGTCTAGTTTATATAAATATTTTTACAGTTTAGTGTCTGTTTAATGATAAGAAAGTCTATCAAAGATACAACAGGGTTTACTAAAGGGGCAACTATTTTTTTTTAAATTCTTTTTTTATTTTTTTGCAAGTTTATTTGCAGCATACTGGCATAAAAATGAATGATATAAATGCATTTGAAAAATTTATAATCAGACTAAATTTTGAAATAAATTTAAAACTAATTCTTTAAAGTTAATTCTAGATAAATTCTATAGGATAAAGTACTAAGGCTGACAGTCTAATGACACAATTCCTTGCATGTGTGTGCACGCGAAATTAGAAATTTGTTTGATTATGTTTAGAAATTTTCTTGTTTATTTAACATAATGGTTTTAGCATTCTCAAGGAATACAGATTTTAAAAGATTTTCAAAATATACTAATTTTAAATCGCATTAAAAAGGTGTGCTATTTTGATACGTTATTAGAAATGTCAGGATTAATGGCGCTGCGTAAACGCGCACAGGGTGATAGACCACTGACCGGTGCAAAGATTGTAGGCTGCACTCATATCACTGCACAAACTGCTGTCAGTTAAAACACCTTTTTATTCGGTTGCTTCCGTGATATATATTTAATTTTAACGTAGTTTAGACACCTTTTTTTAGAGTGTAAAAAGTATTATAAGAACGAAATGTTAGAGTTTAAATTATTAATACAAATAAATGGTATTTAAATATTTTTGAAAAAGGACTATTCTATGTTGAAATAAAGTTTAGACTAAAATCGTTTTACTGTTTTTATATATACTTTTAATATTTCATGAAATTGTTTTGTTTGATTATGTCTAATTGAATAAAAAAATAATATTTATTTATGCTTTTATGCATTTTTCTATTATAAATTTTACTATTGTGAATTTTGCTATTATAAATGTTACTGTTGTATATTTTGTATTAATTAGACCGTTTGATTTATAATATTTATATCTAGATTTATTTGGACTTTTTCAATAACTGTTTTGAAAATCTTTTATGCAAGGTTTTAATAGAGACTTTAGCTGCACTTGGAGCCCAAGTGCGATGGGCTGCGTGTAACATTTACTCTACGCAGGTTAATTTTGGTCAATTGCATTAATTAAGTCAATCATTTAATTCATTAATTAATTGAGTGATAGATATGATAATTGAAAAAATGATTATTTTGATTTGGAATTTGATATATCATGTTGTGAAATATAAAGATTTATGAGTATGTTTCTACGATGAATTTGTATATCAACTTTTAGTATATAATAATTTATATACTGACTTTTTGTACATGACATTTTATAACCAGAATTTTGGTATACTGAAAATATTCTGACTTTTACTATTTAGAAGTTATTAGTTTATTGTTGTCTACTTTTAAACTTAAGTTACTGTAAGTACATCCTTTGTACATATTTTTTATATATAGAAGTTTCACAGACTTTATTGAGGTGTTTTTTTTAATATAAAGTTTTTATTCGTATACATAGAAGTTTTGATAGGCTTTATTGTGGTGTGCAGAATGAAGTTGCCGCTGCTTTGGCTGAGGCTGGTTTTTCAGTATTTGCCTGGAAGGGTGAATCTGAGGATGATTTCTGGTGGTGCATTGATAGATGCATTCATACTGACAGCTGGCAACCTAATATGGTCTGTTTTATTTTATATTTCACTACCTTTGTAAGGGTATTTAATTGCAGAATAAATTCTTGTCAAGCTAATAACAAAAATGCATTTGAAATTTGACAGGGAACTTGTGGCGTATTGTGTCCATAAAATTGAAATTTCAATAAAAAATGAAAGTCTTTCTGAATTATTTATTTTATGTGAATAACTTCATTTAGAAAGTGTATTTTCCTGTTCAATTTATAAGAGAAACTCTTATAAAAAAAGGGTGTTTTCTAATTTAGTTTAATTTTACTTAGATCTTAGACGACGGTGGTGACGCTACACATTTAATGCTAAAGAAATATCCAGCGGTTTTTGGTATGGTAAAAGGTATAGTAGAAGAAAGTGTTACCGGTGTGCATCGTCTTTACCAGCTTTCTAAGTCCGGTAAACTTACCGTACCAGCTATGAATGTCAATGATTCAGTCACTAAGGTAAGAGTCAGTATAAGAGAATCCGGTTTAGATGAATCTGACTGGGTTAGACCGGTTTAGACTGGTTTAAACTGGTTTAGATTGATTTAGACCGGTTTAGACTGGTTTGGATCGGTTTAGACCAGTTTAAACTGGCTTAGGCTGGTTTGATCAGGTTATTGGATAGTTTTAGTTTGACTAGTTTAGACTGGTTAGTGTAGATCAAATTTATTTGATTATATATTAAATTTTGATTGACTAGTTTAGTTTGGTTAACTAGCTAGTAGCTAGCATTGTAGCTTTGCCTTTGTTAAGTTAAGGTTAAAGTTAAGGCTTTAGCTGTAAATTTAAGCTAAAGATGCAGCAAGTTAAACTTAATGTCTGGATTATCGTATTATATGAACGATGTCTCAGACATAGCTGTCAATTTATTCGTCTTATTAAAGGGTGCAACAAGTTAGAGAAATACTGAGCTATCCGGGATTTGAACCTGGACCTGTCGCATCCAGGTCCAGCACACTAACCATGTCTCTAACGAGACTTGTCAAATAATTGGCTTATTGACTAGTTGAGACTAGCTAGATTAGTCAAATTAATTGACTTATTGACTAGGTCACTTGTAATAATCGAACTAAAAGAAATATGAACTCTATTTATTTCATCCAAATTAAATGTTTCAATGAACTACTGAGTTTAATTTGTTTTAGAAAAAATCCTGTCAGTGCTGATATAATAATTTTGCATAAATTGATCTATTTCTTCGACTTTATTCAATTGAATCAAATCTTATGAATTTAAAATATTCTGTGATCCAAATGTTCAATATTTATAATAACGAAAATTAGACACATTTTAATAACCGACGCTTTTATAT
>JAQIXG010003279.1:0-15337 GCA_034700105.1 Oconnorella tubifera
TAAGCATTCTATCAATTAATACAATGACGTAAGCATGCTATCAATTAATACAATGACGTAAGCATTCTATCAATTAATACAATGACGTAAGCATGCTATCAATTAATACAATGACGTAAGCATGCTATCAATTAATACAATGACGTAAGCATTCTATTAATTAATACAATGACGTAAGCATTCTATTAATTAATACAATGACGTAAGCATGCTAATAATTGATACATGCTAATAATTGATGCAATGACGTAAGCATGCTATTAATTGCTGCAATGATTACGTCATCATTTGATGCAATTGATTCCTGATAATTCTTGTTCAACATTCAATTTTTATATCGCGTTTGAAGAAAGGCCTCAGTTTTTAACTAGCTCCGCCTATTTAGCCTCGCGACGCGTCTGTCAACTAAATTGAATGTTATTGAATGTAGTAGGGCCTAGTCGTTAATTCAGTAGACGCTTTAAATGCTGTCTATCAGCTATTAAGGTTATAATGGTTAGAGTCAGGGTTAAAATTAGATGTAGAAATACCACAGGTTTTAGCGTTAAGATATGTATTTTATTTAGAATTTCCGTTATGATTTGAGTTACAATACGAGTTATATTTTTATCGTTAAGGTTAGGGTTTGTGCTTGGTTTTAGGAGTTAAATTTCTAACGCGAATTAGATTAGAATTTGATTTGCAGGAATGTTTTGTAAGAATTTGAAAGATTTACATTAGCTAATGGGCGGGGCATGTTAGATACTAGACTTGCCTAGAGAATCTTAATATGACAAATAAATCTCTACATTAACTAAGGGGCGTGGCTTGTTAAATACTAGACCTCGTTAGATCGAGTCTGTTGTTTATTAACCCCCTGATGATTTAAGAGTAAAAAACTGATTTCCTTTTCTGCAAAAAGATTTCCTTGAAAAGATTAGTTGCTATAAAAATATGAGAGTCGCCTAAATTAGAATGCCTTTCTTTTCTCTGTATCAAATTGTGTATGTCTCTGTCTGTCTGTCTACCTGTAACGCTCTCTATCTATAGTCCTCTCTATCTGTCTGCTTCACTCTATTTGTCTGTCTGTCTGTCTGTTTCTATATATAACTGTTTCTATATATAACTGTGTTTTTCTGCTTCTCCGTCTGCCATCCGTCTAAATATATGATTTTTAATCTTTTTATCTGTTCGATTTAACTCTCTCTGTATGTTTCTCTTTCTCTCTGCATGCCTCTCTCTATGTCGCTCTGTACATCTTTCTGTCTGCCTTTAGGTCTGTCTGTCTGTTCATCTGTCCACCAATTACTCTGTCCATCATTTTATTCATCTCCCCGTATGTATATCTGTCCACCTGCCAGTCTGTCTCTCTATTTGCCTCTCTGTATGTCTTTCTGTTTCTCTGTTCTATCTGTCTGTTTATCTGTCTCAACACAATCTATCCTGTAATTTTGCCAAGATATCAGCCCTCTCTTGCTGACTTGACTTACATCCACGATTCTTTGTCGAGTATTTATGCGTCTCATCATCCACGCTACGCTCGTACATCCACACCCGCATGAGACCAGCACAAGAGATAAATCTTTCATAATCTCTCTCATCTCTTCATATCCTACCCTCTAAATTATAAATCTGACTTGGCTGTCACACGCTCAACTGATTATACACGCGTGAGAGCGATTAGGATGAGCTGCTAGATTTTAAAAACTGCGAAAAAGGGTAGTACTTTTAGCTAGATTGGATTCGTTCATAAAATAAAATTGAATATTTATTCTTTATTCAGAGATTATGAAATGTTAAAACGTTAAAATAAATTTTAAGTTTTATAAATTAAACAGAGAAAAGTTGATAATTTTAATAAATTGAACAATAATCCGTCATTGTAAAAATCATGCGCTCTTTTATTTTGGGACCAAATGCAACAATTTCCTAACTCCGACCAAAATGACTCAATTATCAGATAAATACATTGCACATATCTAGTAGCATATAATGTTCACAGATATTTATTTTATTTTGACTTGATAAAGCTTTGCTCGAAGCGTTGCTGAATTAGAAGGAAACTATCGCAAGTCTGCATTTGCAAGTTTTCATTTATAAGTAACAACACTGTATACGTAGGACGTTTACAAATATACTGTAGAGCATAATATAGAAATTAATAACATTTATAATACACATTTCAATCATTAATAATTTAAACTGAGTTGTAATTCACAAATAATTATTAGGCCTGTATATAGTAATATCGAAATAATTTTTACATTTTTTATTCTTTTGTAATAAAATTATAAAAATCTAAGCGAATTAAGAAAAAAACTTTCGAAATAGTATTCATTTTAGTAAAGTTTGACGCAATTACTACTTTAGTAATATTTTAAGAAAGTACAAGTTTAAAAAAAAATTATCGATATAAAATTATCGACAGAATTTAAAAGATATTTTACCTATAGTACATGATTACTGTACATGTATACTACATATTTTGATGTACAAACTTATTTATTATTTCACAATAAATATTTTCGCTGTTTCTATACGAAATTTTGATTCAATTTAGTAGGCCTACAAAATTCGTTATCTGTAATTTGGTCTTTTGTTAATAAAGCAGACTCAATGAAATAACAATTTTAATAGATAAAGGTAACTTTAACTTGAACCCTGGCCCTGTTAGTCCCGACTTTGCTATTCAACCACTTAACCGCAGAGCTGCAAATGTATATATTGCATCTTCATCATATCTTAATTATCTTATCAGAATAAATATAAATATTATGAAGACATTATTTCTCCATCTTGTTTAATTTATCAAAGAAATTGAATCGTGACTGTATCGTTACTGTGACCGTCTATCTGTCAGTGACCGTCTCTTTGACTGTCTGTCTGCGAGTGTGTCTGTCCGTCTATCTGTCCGTCCGTGTGTTTGTCCGTCTGTCTGCCCGTCTGTCTGTCCGTCTGGTTTACTGTCTGTAAAAAGAAGAAGACAGATGATATTGAAAGGAAGAGTGTAGAAGATTGAGGACTGGATTACATAATTCTATTATTAATAAAAGGTTCGTATTTTACCTTAATGAATTTTTGTTTTGTGTAAAATATTATCAATTGATAATGACGACTTATGAACAAACTTTTGCTTGCATTACATAACGTCACATCAGCACACTGCAGACTGAACTGTTGCGAATTATTTTTTATATTAAAAAATTAAGTCATATTTGAATGAATGCTTCGTAATATTTAGTGCAGTCTTTTCTTCTTGTTAGAGATGAGAAATCTTCAATTGATTTTTTAATTTGAAAGAGTTAGGCCTATAAGTTACTTAAAATTACCATTAATTGTCATTTTAGATTAATTTTAATTGGCATGAATAGTGTTAGCTTAGCTGTAATTAACTTAGACATATAGTGAATATGTTAATTTATTGTATCCTCTTACATGTATTCTTGTTCTATGTTTTTCTGATAGTTATAAATAAATTTTTATTCAAAATATCAATTTACGAGAAAAAGTTGACGTAATAGAAGCAATATCAAAGTATTATAATGTTCATTTTAATTAAGAATGTTAATAGTTTGAACAAGTATGGCATATAAAAATTCGGTTGAAAAATTTATAATTGGATAAAAAAGTTAATCAGAACTGCGTACTAAATGAAATTAATAATATTTGTAAATAATAAAGCAATGTTAGATTATTTTGCAAGTTTGTCGCTTAACAAATGGCCTCCCGAATTATGAATTTAAAATGAAGACCTACATTAATAAAACAATATAGCGTTGTATGATATCTCATTAATTTATATTATCATTATTTATATCTTAGTTGATTTCTAAATTGCTGTTCATTTATTATCCGTTTTGTTGTTATTGTGAATTACTGTGAAGATCATAAAAAGAGATATTAAATAACAATAAAAACGGATATCGAATGCATTCGTCTGCTTTGATTCGTGCGATTTTATTAAATTTCCTGTTGAGACATCATTATTGTTCATCCGCACAATCATCAGACTGATTTACTCACTGAATTATTGCACTGTTAAAAAAGTCTTAATATTATATTAAACACTGAGAAGCAGATGCTAACTGTATATTTTATGCTAGTCTCAAATGTCTAGAATGATGCCAATTTATGATTAATTTTGTTCGCAAATTGAACACCTGATGCTGTCCCAGTTTTATTACAGTATCATAATTTTTTTCTTGTTGCTATATTACTTTGATATTGTCACGTTTTCTTGCAAGTCACATATGGTCTTATTATTAAAGCTAAAAAATTATATATTGTATCGTTATAGCTTTATTAAGCGATTCTGTTAAAATTCGTGGGCGGATACTGATATTAGGACAATCAAACTTGGATGTGACTGATTTAATTCTCGTGAATTCTCATTATTGCCTTCACTTGCTGCACCCTTTAGAAAAACGTTGAAATTGACAGCTACGTCTTAAGGTCGAAACCCACCGGCGCGATATTTTATCGCGCGATGCGATATTTTGAACATGGACATTTTGAACATGGACATTTTTTGACTATATTCTATGAGACCATACCCACCGCCGCGACAGCGATATTTTGGTATAGGCCATTTTTGTCGATGTCCAAAATGTCATCCAAACGAAAGCGATTTTTTGGTTGATGTCCAAAATATCGCGAGGCTCTAACCAATGATATATCGTTCACCTAACTGATGATAACCTGTCACGATCTCGTATATGAGCGACGTAGCGACATTTTATCGCGCCAGTTGTTTTGAAATATCGCACTATATTATTTTTTACCGCGCGATATTTTGGTATTTGCCAAATATCGCGCTGGTGGATTTCGGCCTGAAGACATCATTCGCGTAATACTGTAGTATTAAACTTTATTCAATTTCTGCACCTTTTGCAAGACTCTTGAATTTGCAGTTCCATCTGAAATCACTTATATCATATAATAAGTGGTTGAGCAAAATAATAAATTTAAACTCAAATAAAGTAAAATGACAAAAATTCATTGAAACAACAATCGCTATGATCTGACGTTGCAACGTCATTGTTCGCTTGAAGATAAAAATTAATGAATAAATTCAAAATATACTGTTGCAGAACTTTTGTATAGGATGCATTATGGAAATGTTTTCTTATCCATACTCATATATAAATGTATAGTTTACGTGTCTGGTATAATTAGTAATATTATCTTTGCGATAAATTACTATCGTACTTTAGATTCTACATAATGCCACTTTCTTTTTTCTTAAAAAGTTTCTATGTTCAACAGTTTTACTAAAAATACGAAATTGTTTATAGATTGTAAAACAATGGTAGCACAATAGAACAAGTCTTTCACTAAAAGACGAGAATAGAATTTTGTTATTCAACTTAAAGTTCAGCGATCCTTCGATTTGTACCGTCTTGATTATATTGTAAATGAAATAATAATATCGAGTTACTCGTGCTATAAAGTGCCCTACATCTGATTATGAACAGTGGGATTCTATTTTGCTTGATTAGTTTCTGATTATGTAGTCTTAAAGGTGTGATGATATTAATTTAGATATAAATTCTGATAATTTAACCGATTTAATATCAGATGAGATGCATATTAAGTTGAAATATAGAGTGTAAGAATTTTGTAACTATTACGCTATAGATTGGAATTGTTTCGTTGTGTAATAGAAACAAGACGTAATTGTTTGACGTAGGCGTACAAGGAATTAAATACATTTAATTGGAGAAAAACAAGAAAAAGAGAATATGAAATTACCAAGATCCGTGACTTGCCCAAAGAATGGCAAGAGATGTTTGCATGTATACAGTAGTCAATGAATTAGTGACAGATTTAAATTCTCTTTCAACCGACCAGGTACACGACGTCGAGGACGCCTGATAAAGTTGATATGTTTGTCAATTGTTGAGTGGAGTAAATTTGACATCTAGCTACGAAAATTCACTTTGATATCGAAATTCATTCAGACTTTACGAAGTTTCTACGAAGTTTCTTTGTTATTTACTTTTCCGTATACGTGTCCAACTTTATATCGATACTAAGTTTTGTTGTTATTCATTTTTCCGGGGAGTCTGTCACTTGGTAATTGTTCAATCATCTGGAAGTCATCCTTCTCTGTCAACGCTTTTTATACTTTTTGTCTTCTTCAGCTTTTGTAGCGTTCTTCTTCAATCCATCAGAACTCGGACTAAAAGTGCACGTTTTTCGTATTTCTTTACTGTAAAACGTTTTTAAACAAGGGGAAAACAATATAAATATACCATCTTGATGTATAAAAAGAGTATTAACTTTTAATGTAAATATATAATGCCATAATTTATATCCACTTATATCACGGTCTTGTATTAAAAGTTAAGTATAGATTGGCTTTTAAGTAAATAACCAATTGAAAACAATATATCAGTGATATAATATCTAAAACATGTTAGAATTGTTATAATATCATGTAATGTATAAAACTGCATTCAGTATAGGCCTCTATGAAAAGAGATGAACAGAGCAATGATATTTTGGTTAATTATTACAAAAAATATTAATATAATAAATAGCAAAAGAATTTAATCAAAGTTCAGATCGTAAAAACTCGATAATTGAAATATACGGAATGTTCGTTTAACTGACATATACACTATTCGTTTTATTGATCAAATCATAATAAAAGTACCATTATATACTTTCGCATATATTGATAGACATGAGAAATATAACATTTATTTATTTCTTTAATTTAAAACGTAGTAAAATTGGAAGCCCGAGTAAGACTACGCGTTGATACAATTATTTCTAACTTTTTTCTTATTCTTTTCAGTCCCAACTGATTTGCATGTTTCCTAAGCGTAATCTTCCTATAATAATAACTCTTGATAAAAACTCAACGATTTAGAGATGCGCTCTTTTGGGAGTGATAAACTAATCTCTCGGCAGAAATACTGTATTGAAACAGTGGACCAGAAAGTAGGATATACAAATGGAAATATAATGGACAAAAATAAAATCAAGTACTGACTGTAAACAAATATAATTCTAGCTAATGAACTTATTGCAGAATAATTAAGGTGGTATATAAATAGTAAATAAACAGCAAGACATCAGGTAGTCTGATTAAGTCAGGCTACACTGTGCCCTCTCTGTTAAATTAACGTTACACATCGCATCACGCAGGTGCTGAAGTCAATATCAATTCCCCAGATAGTAAAATTCTATCGCCTGTAATTAGACATCGAGACTATTTGACAAATTGTTTCCCAACATGCACACAAGGTGTCAAACTGATACCAAGTTCATTACAGTAATTGCTATCATATCACCTTATGGACTCATTTATTACATCGATTGCATCTATTTCAGGCAGATTACTTACCTTTGAAATCATTTTTGTCTGGGTTCACTTTAGTATAGTTCATGTTAAATGCTTCTTAATCTCTAACGTTACATCAGCACAGAATTGATTTAATAACGATTTGATATAACCCAAAATGCACTTAGTTTTGACAAAAAAAAACTGGACAACAAAAATCAAACGCGTTGAACATATGGTCGAGGTGTCAAACAGTTGAATCGACATTTTAAGGTCGCAGTAAATCATCCAAAATATCTCGCTGCAAAGTCTGCACATGAGAATTTGGTTGAAATATGATGATTATATTTACACTGACTGTTGGATAAACTAGAGCATGCGTGTAACAAGATATAAATTGTCAGCTGGCAAGTTGAGCCTCTGTACACACCGTATCAGTATGATTTCTGTGTTGATTGGATGGGAACAAATAATTTGTATCAGTTCTATCATGAGACAGATCGTAAAAACCTGCTGGAGATTAAAGGCTTTACTTATAAGAGGATTACGGTATTGACAAGCCATGGTCGCTGGGCTTTATAACGGTCATGCTTCTATCATATATCTATTTGGATTTTGTAATCTTTGTCAATCTTCTCAGGCATTTCCAGCGTATCTAAGCTTATCAGTCCATCTAAGGATTGATGTTCGTGTTTGAAGATATCAATACAATATTAGTAGAATATATATAATATGCAAGATTAATGTTTATTTGATACTATTTAATATTTTTTGTAATATTTTTAATAGCGTAGCCAATGGATGGGCTTGCCGAGACTCTAACCTCTCAAAATTTAAAATGTCCTTAATAAAATGTCTTCATGTTGATTAATCTACTGATATACTGTGATGTAGTTGCTGCATAATTCGAATATGATTGAATTAATATGTTTAAATGAAATATAAATTACGACCACGTTGCATTCTTGTTTTCTATGAATTTGTTTATTTGGTACAATCAGTAACTGTTATATAATTGCCGTAAATGCAGATTATATCGAGAAACAGCTGCATCATCAGATTTATCACTTACATAATAGAATGATTCAAAAGATTTGTAGGCCTACTAGTAAAGACGTACTTTTAGGACAGCGTCCCATATAATTTTTAGAATATAAACTATAATTCAATACGTTATAATTTTACGTGTTGTTAACTATTGTTGCCTTTAAATGATATTACCCATGATATTCAATAAAACTGAAAATTATTGGATCATTATTATAATATTATACCATATACAGGAATTAATGTTCTTAGATTTAACAAAAATGTTAATAAGTTTTTAAAAGATCTATTTACATACGAAGTTAAACAACCAAAAATGATGGCAATGCAAGATAAGTAAGATAAATATTTTTAAATGAACTTTTAGGACTTGTGGTCTTTGCTAGAAAAACTAATAAGCGAACCTGTAGGAATCAATTGCAGACATCTCACATTTAATAAATAAGGAAAAATTCTTTAGTTGTCATCTAAAGGTATCTAAATATCTAAGAAAATCTAATCTGAGTTTTTGTGTTTGGTCAATAATATCCTTTCAATTTCAAATGACAATGTAAAATTTATATAAAATAAATGTCGACACGAAAAGTATGAAAGCTTATTGTGAAACATATCGATCTCTGTTGTAAGTAAAATTATCTTTTATCATCTTAATGTTGTAGAACTATACATCAGTAAGGTTGGACTCAAAAGATAAGTGAAATTATGATTGATTCCTAGAAGCCACAGATTATACAAGCTTTGTTAAATTGCCACTGAAGGATTATCCTCAATGGCAATTCGTCTAATCTCGTTTCATAATGTTTTAAATTGATTAATAACGTAGTGTAATGCTGAAAGCTACTTTGCTAAGCGACAGAGAACCAGACTAATGCGCAATAGGTTAGATTTCATTTTTGTGAATGCTTATTGCTTCAAGGTCTTCCTTAATATTATCGCAATTTTTTTGATCAACTTTTTCTAAATCCTAACTATGATGGCAGCATCAACTGGATAATACGGTAATCAAACACGTTAAATTTTAATTATAATTGTTGTTTTATTAGTTTATAATGTTCTGTAATAGCATGACAACACATCATTTTGCTATTATGTCAACACATCTAGATTCTTTCATATTCTTCAATAAAATAACCATTGTACAGTTTCACCTATATTGTTATTATAAAAACTTTAAAAAGTTATTTTGTAATTGTTGATAAAAGAAGTCTATTAATATTTCGTGATATTATTTCATTGCTGTTTGTGTCTGTTTCAATATTTCTTTTGTAGCATGTAACGGAAGAAATGATTATCCCTGACTCTCTAATCCATGCATTGAATTGTTATCTTTGATGTCGGCCTTCTAAGCCTTGGATTACATTGTCCATACGGTCCCTATAAGCTTCTTACAGACGATTAGGCTGCTGAATCAGCTTTTGTTCTCTATTTTTATTTACAAATGTATATATCTCTCCTACATTATTACTATAGTACGGATCATCCACCTACTGTTAACCATCTACCACCTTATATTCTTTTTTGATATCACTTTATCTTCCTTCATTTAAGCTACCTTAATATTGCTTTATTCTTCTTGATAAAAATACAAATTCACTCTTTCAGTGGATTCTTGTGATCTTGTTTGATATATTATGAAAAGTGTGATGGTGTGTTCTTAAAAACTACAGCATTGTTATCTCAGGATAGTAATAACATTGCTAAAAGTCTTACAATGCCCATTCGTTACAATCTAAACAGTGACTGTATAGTATACATTATTACATATATATTACACTATACTAAGAAATCACATATTTCAAATCTCTGCAAAAATCATTTATTTTGAAAATTCTACTCATCGTATGGGTTAAGATAATCAGTGATAGTATGCTCTCAAATGGATTAAGGTATTAGTATTAAATTTCGTATCGACTAAACACATCCTAACCAAACACGAGCTAATGACATTGATTGAGGAAAAAGTACCGGTTGTCATGTACTGAACATGGATCGTTATTTGCTGAGTAAATTGCTGGAAAAATATATTGTTTTACAACTATATGAGCGATTTAGTCAAACAAGGAAGTACATTGATTGCGGAAACAAGCCTAGAGTATTGTTCTTTGAGAAAATAATTTGCAGGTGGTGTATTTATTTTTTGACAGTCGGGTTCCATCAAAAATAATTAATTATTTATTGGTATCATATATTATAAAACTTCAAAATTGAAAGTGTAGTTTTTGAAAGAGACTTTATTTCTATGTTAAATAGCATTAAGTTTATTCTTAAGTTGACTCTAAGTCATTTAATTGCATACATATAGTAATTATTAAATAGACCGAGAAATGGCTAAATTATCCTTACGTAATTTAAAAATCGCTGATAAATGTAAATTATTCATGGTCTAAGTTTTACACTTATCACAAAAGCTTTTAATGCTTAATTGTTGAACATTGCTGAATTATTATCTAAGACTTTAACACCAATAATTTATACAATGTTTACAACCACGTATTTTCTAAAGTGAGTAAATTATAGAGCATCCCGTAATCAATTTAGTATTATGTTTTGGCGTGTATCGAGTAATTTGTTAATGAAACACCTAATGATAGATTTGAATGAATAATTAAATAGCTTTGGGGTAACATATCATGAACTTGTGACAGACTTGCAAGTAAAGTCATCACTTGATAGGTAGACTCATTGAAAGATAATTGAATAATGGCTGCCAAGCGAGAATGAAGTATAAGCAACCGGTCGATGCTTGTAGCAACAGAGTGTTTGGATAAATACAAGTGACATTTAAGTAGGTCCTCTATGCACTCAATATTCTTTAAGTCCATACAAACCTTTTTACTATTCAGTTGGGCCGTTCGTGGTTTTTATTCTGTATACTAATATATTACTAGTATGTTACTATATTTAGTTGTGAAATTTTATTGCTATATGTTTAAATAGTGTGTACAAACTGACCAAATCTACGCTTTGCTTTAGGCCTGTATACGTTTTTACTACAATTGAAATATTTGCTTTGATATGTATTAGGTTTATTTTATAAAATTTTCGTTTTAAATATTGATTGACCAGATGAATAAAACTGAAATCATGAACAGAAAGTCAGTTATAAAAAGCAAATAACTTCTGGATGCAATGTAAAGGATAAGATTGATATGACAAGTCCAAGGTGGTGTTCAGTTACAACTAATATTGCATCTGTCAGCATATCATCCTGGATCCCAGCTGGCTGCTGCCAATGTCGTGGCATTGATCCCTTATAATGACTCTCAGTCCATCTTCATTACCAGTCCATCTATTTCTGGATGTCATTGAATGCATCGCTCCTTGTAACCTATATTTTGAAGAATCAATTGGTTTTTGTAAAATATGTAGCCTACTGAGCTTTTTGTCAGTGCCATTAGAGTATATGTATACTTACAATTAGTATGCGGTAGTCCCTGAAGTATTATCTATTTGCGTTGATCAATATATCGTTCTTATATTATGCAGTCTAAACCAAATTTAAGTTTAAGTTCTACGGTATTTGTTAAGAAATATTTTATTAGCGACTGATTTTTGTTTTATATTTTTTTGATGCATATAGTATATTATAATTAATTTATCTCACTCTTCAAGAGATATTGATTTATTGCTGTAATTTGTTCTAACTTCATATCTGCTATGACTATATGGCAATATGGTACCTTCAATTGGCATTCACTTTACAAAAATAATTCAGTTTACTAATAATTGATAATCTGTTTACTCATAGTTGAACTAAGTGTATATACAGTTTGCTTGTTACCAATAATTCCATATTCAACAAGGTAACGTACAGTGTATTGTTATTATGCTTATTAAATCGTAAATTATAGATAAGTGATACTTATCTCGATAAGTGTCATTGTCACATTTTAAACTCACAATTATCACTAATTCATTACTAAATTGATTTCAATTGATTTAGCGTGTGGGCGTTTTATACACTGTCAATGCATCTCTCAGTATCTCTGCGAATCACTCTGTCAATTTGTTTGTCTGTTTTCTACTGAGTTCTTTGTTTGTACATTGTTCCATCAATATATCAGCACCTAGTAAGTATTTTATCACTGCTTACTGCGGACACATGACGGTGTGCAATGATTTATTGACATATCAGAATACTGGGTAATGGTAACCCAGTTTATTCGCTGTGCAAGAAATTGATTAGATTCAGTTTCTTTTCCAAATGTACCTGTGTTTGTTATTCTCTCTATTTCTTTAAGTTTATTTCCCTTTCAGTTTGTGACACAGGAGTCTCTACTGTATACGCTCCTCACGGGGCCCTCGTATAGACTCTAGAGGCATAACTACCATCAGAGCAGTTTGAGTGAGATTCTGCAATTATTTAAAATTATATATTTCGTAATTTTTATATCTTTAGGAATACTTAGTATGAATAATCGACGCTTAAAATGATGATCTTTACAGTTTATACTGCATTCCCCTTGGACTCTTGTGACTGCATGTATGTAACTCAATAGCAATGTATTCATTGCTAGATCTTCTTGTATACTCTCATCTGTTTTAATGTCTTAGTTTTTTTTATCGATTTCAGCTTAATCCATTACTCGGTTGATGCTGCTGCTAGCATAGTAAGCAAAATGTCAGTTTCTCTTTAAATCAAGTTTTTGAGATGCTTCAGTTTAGATTCGGTGTAAACTTCTCAATAAATTGACTGAAACGTAATAGTAAATACATAACTACGCAGAATGAAAATCAGATAAATCATAACATTAGTTGGACGTATTTTTAAACGGGATCGAAATGACATGAAGGCATATCAGCGAGTGAGATCTGAGTAAATTGAAGTTTTCTTGACTAAATTGTAACGTTTCTAAATTGCATTCAGCAACAATCGAGAGAGAATAGGAGACTAGGTTGATTGAGAAATGTCGAGATGTTGGAGTTAATAGCTCTCTGTGGGATGCGTTCGAACACAGCCATGCATTCATAATTCAGCAAAAATTGAAGAAAGTGTCAAACTATTGTAAAACAATATATGTAGATGAGTTTATTTATTTATCGCACACACAGCCGCATTTCAACAATAACATGAAACAGTAAACTTTCAAAATAGTACATCAAGTTCTAAAAACGTGACAACGCCAGCAAGTTTTATATGAAAAAATTAAATTAAGCTTAAAAATAAAGGTTTGTTTGCAAATTCGGTAATTTTAAAGCATTACGTTAAAAGCGAAAGTTACGGAAACTGTAAGAAAAAGGGATAGAAATTAAATGAACTAAGATGTTTGTAAATAAGTTTAAAAGCACTTTGTAAAAAATTGATCATAGCGGTTTTTTAAATTTCTCTTAATGTTCTGTGAAGGAAATAGTCTATAAAATTGCTTTAATTTCATGCCGATAATTAATAAATAATCGATGTAATTATTATCTTTACACTATTTCCAAACAACTTGTAATTTATGTCGATTAAAATATAGCATATGAATAAAGCTTTGTTTTCTTTGTTATATTCATAATTTTGACACACAATTTTATATTATCTTAAATTTATTTTTTTTGTTTATTGAAACTATACTTTGTAGTTTATTCAGGAGCTTCCTAAGTTCATCATCAATTAAAAAATATTCTGAGCTACTTTCATTAATTGACCTTTAAAAATTAGAATTAATTGTTGATTGCTACTTTTTTTAAATTATGAGCAGCTTATATGAGAATTATTTATTATACGAAAAATTATACAAGAATTTTTTATTCAATAATTTAATTATGTAATTTAGCACTGTTTGTCACCGAGCACTTAAGTATTCTGTTAAAAAAGATTCTTTCACTAATTCATTAAATTGAATAAGTTAAAGGAAAGCATTGTAAAAGGTAACTTCTTGTATATAAGCTAATCATTGTCTTGAGAGCTTTGACCTTATTATCATTACCAGTAAAAAACCTCGCAGTCACAAATAGACTTGAGCACAACTCTCTAATAGGTTTCAATAATTATAGCTCACAAACATTTAATATTATAGTTCCAAATTTTGTGACTTAATTTCAAATCAGAACAAAAAGGTTGGATGGTAAGAAGAACATTCGATTCTTAATACGCTGAAAAGAATTGTGCACTACAGTTAATTACTTTTCTTTGTAGTAAAATAATTGAAAGAAAATATTACAAAATGTTCTAAGAGTCATGTCTTCATTCAGTTAAGTGATTAATCCTGTCAATGCAAAGTATGGTAGTCAAACGGCTGTGAAATATTTTATTAATTGAAAGTTCAACATCAAATTTAATGTTAATAGAGAACTCATTGAGTTACAAAGAGGAAAAAAAGTAATTGAAAACAATTTAGATAATCAATTTAGATAATCCAGCATATTAATATCAATTAATTAGTTGAGAGTCATGTAATGATGACATTAACTACCATCAATGTTATTTTTTAAAACAATTGTTTTATTTCAGTATAATAAAGTCTCCTATAACTAATTATCATCCAGCTGTGATGTAGTGCAGCGCTTTCTGGTCATTGCTCCTCTTGACTGTAAAAGCTCATATTTGTGAATTTGATCCAAGATTAGAAGAACGACCTGACAGAATACAATAGAAGTTGTCCTCAAATTACTACTGTTAGATGTTTGCTAAATTAAAACTTTTCTAAATATGTTAGAGATTTTAAAAATTAAGAATTAATTTTTAAATAAGTGTATTAAACTCTAGGGGTATTTATATAATGTAATCTGATTACAGAGCAAGAACATGTCAAGCGATAATATAATTACATTATTATAAGATAATCTACAGAATCTGTCTATTAATGCGATACATCGAAGTTTAATGTTTTCGTTTAATTTGAGATATGACTGAAATTTATATGCCGTACAGTTTTGTTGAAAAATTTAGAATCAAGTTAGAACTTAAAAACTCTATTTACTTAAATATTATTTTCTATAAAAATATACTAAATTGATCAACAAATTTAGCTAAAAACTGAAGTTGTAGATTCACAATTTCTGGAAAGTTTCCGTAAAAGCATCGCAAGTCACATT
>JAQIXG010003280.1:0-15329 GCA_034700105.1 Oconnorella tubifera
TTCTCTCTCTAACTACTGCATTTCTTTCTCTCTTTCTAACTATTGCATTTCTTTCTCTCTCTCTAACTACTGCATTTTTTTTCTCTCTCTCTAACTACTGCATTTCTTTCTCTCTTTCTAACTACTGCATTTCTTTCTCTCTTTCTAACTACTGTTTTTTTTATTTCTACAGTACATCCAGAGCTTTATATAGTTTCTCTTTTTTAGTTGTGATTTTTCTTTTTTAAGAAATTATGTGTAAAAGAATTCAACTCTAATATTGTTTTCTTTTGTTGAAAGATTTTTTAGAATTATTTTATCATTATAATCAATATTTATAAAGTTCTTTGTTTCAATCATTTTTTTTTGAGGGGACATATTATTGTTAATTGGGTTAGAAATTAGGTTAAATATGAAAATGCACCAGCACAGCTGTTCAGATTCTCAGCATAGTAAAATTGTCCATTAAAATTAGAGTCAGAATTATGGTTATTGTATGCTAGTGCTATGCTAGATGATTTCACAGTAAATAGGGTTATGCATAGTTATATTAAGATAATATTTATTCTTATTTGTAATTATGAGCAAAGAATTTCTAACAATTATGTCTATTGTTTCTACCCTTCCTTCTATCCTTCTCTCTCTCTCTCTCTCTCTCTCTCTCTCTCTCTCTCTCTCTCTCTCTCCCCCCTCTCACTCTCCCTCCCTCTCCCTCCCTCTCCCTCATTCTCTCTATGACTTTCATATCGATTCATGATTAGCTAAAAAGCTCTACTGCATAATAGATTTCCAGCCTCGGTATACACAATACCAAGCCTCGTGTTGTTTTCCATATAATACACAATAAAACTTGCAAGCCTCTGAACTGGGACATCATCATAGACTTGACAATGACAAACAATACAACGACAGTCGTATAAAATTAAGGTGTACTATTAGGTCTTTAATTCATTTCACTCATTAATTTAAAATAATCTTCAGCAAAAAAAAATTTAGCATAATCGATAGATGTCGTTTCAAGGAGAGACGACCATAGAAAAATGAATATAGAAAGTTACAAATTATCAGAGTTGTATATTGAATATGCAAAAATTGAATATAGTATGAAATAGAATTTTTAATAGAAGATTTGTAATATAACATAGAATCAAGAATAGACAAATTAGTATAGAAAAGTTTGAAATTATCAGCCGCATATTAAATATGTAAAAATAGAACATAGTACGAAATAGAACAAATTATGGCATATAAAATCCCGATAAGGTATTCTTCTACACAAGTATCTATATACTTCTATAGTATAGAAGTATCTATATACTTCTTTTTATATAGACATAAAAAGCATAGAAATGTCATTAAGTTTAAAGATAGGACTATATTTTATATTCTAGTAACAAAAGGTCACTGAAAAGATAGCATCTATTTAAAGCAGACAGAATTTAACACTGGCATAATATAATAAAAGCTGATACATTATAAAAAGCTTTAAAAAGAATTTGATTTGACCTTTCTATGTGTAGTAGCTAATTTATAAAGTGACAGAGTCTTAAAGTAACAGGCAAATGAGTGGTAACATTTACGAATTTATAATTAAATGGCTAAATTTAGTGATTTTACTGAATTGTTTTAGTAATACCTAGACGTAGAAATAATATATCAGACAATATATCATTATCTGATACAATTTCATTCATAATTCTTTCATTGTTCATATATAAATTGAGATCAAATACAATTCTTATATAATAATTTGTTGACTTCGTTTCAAATTATTGAAATTTATTAGGAAGCAATAAAACAGACAATAGAGAATTAAAAACAACATATTAATGACTACCCAAAGTGCTATAAAAATCTATAGTACTATCAGTTTCTATCAATTTAAATAATTATTATGTTTAGCCTAATTATTAAAATCTATATTTAGTGATTGAAGAAATTGATTATGTTCAAATCTAATTAACACAACTGCCACAAATAATTAAACAATAATCATAATTAAAATATGTAGCAAACTGTAAAATAATTAAGCTATGTTTTATCTAATTAATGTTTAACTTTAACTTAATTTACCAGAAAATAATTTCAAAAACTAAACCACAATAAACATAATTCATTGGATTCAATGTTGCCACAGTAATGTTATTAAAGCATGAAACAAAACTTCTACAGCTCTACACAGTAAGCAAGGCTAATAAGAGTTTTACAATAGCAAGCTGCAGGATCTATGGTAATACAATTAAGCTAGTAAATATCATCTCCAACTGTCAGTACTTAAATAGCAACACAAAACAAGGCCAAGAAACAGCTGAAATCAGAGAAAAAGAAAATTGTAACAACTAAAGAGAGCATTCCCATTAAGAAATGAATTGTATTGCTCATATAGTGAGATTACAGGGAAAAAGTTATATAACTTTGGAGATTAAATTTGAGCATTTTGTGAATAAAAATATAATTTGGAAAAGAACTAAAAATGTATTTTAAAATTTAATTAGGATCCATGTATAAAACAGTATTTTAGCTGTCGCGACTGAGAATTAATCGATAGTATAGATAAAGATGTGAGCGAGATAACAAAGCGATCACTTGTCATGTATTTTATCAATTTTATTTTTGTTATTTAATTAAAAGATGCTCAATGGACCATTGCTCATAGTCAAACAGATACATAATATTTAAGGCTCTATACAGAAGCCTCAATAACACCAATTTTTAAAACGTTACAAATCATTTAAAAATATCACATTTACAATCTAATAATTTAAGTTTTCTATTCGTCTCTAGGTTTGAAGGCCGGAACCCACTAGTGCGCGATTTTCACGCAGCGTGATTCTCTGCGTTGTGCGAAAAACGCGCAGCGATCGATATGTATACTTAAGTGTTGGTCATCACCCCACTGCTCCGTCGTTTTCACGCAACGCGCGAGCACGCAGCGCGTCGTCCGACGTCGTCCGTCGTGAATCGAACCTCGACCGATTTTCGACGGACGACGCAGCGCGTGGCTGCATGTTTAGTAGTATTTAACCAATGACAAGTGTGTATTGAATCATATGTCAATCAACACATGGATAATTATTAATATCTGTGATAAAGCTCCACCCAATACCTATCATTTGCCATCGGTCCGTCTGCGTCGTTGCGTCAAAATGACGGATCAGTGGGGTCCAAAAGCTCCTGCGTGATGACGGACGAGCAACCAACGCATCACGCAGCGCAACGCATCACGTCGCGCAACGCACTAGTGGGTTTCGGCCTTTATTGTCACTTTTTCATTAATTACTTACAGTAAGATAAACAAATACTGTTCCTTTCTTTCTATCTTTCTTTATTTTTTGTTTTCCTTGTTTCTTTGTTTATATCCTTCATTTCTTCTTTTTTGTCCTAACTTAAACAAGACTGAAGTCACATAAGTGTGAAACATAGAATTTAATCCTCAACAAATTTCACAAAACAGAGTGATAAAGTGAATTCACAAGGGTATAAACTGAAATCTTAAAAGTACATTAATTGAAGATCACACAATAAAAAACACATCAAGAGGATACTTTAGGTGAAGGTGACAATCTTCATATCATTAAAGAGATCATACTTTGAAACGTGTCCTTATTGAAACCAACCAGTTCTCAGTAAAATTGATAAAAGACAGATAGATAACAATAATAAATTCTTAGCAGCAGCACTTGAGAATGAGAGAAAAGCACTGATAAATTCAAAATCATTGTGTGAACTAGACACCAAGTAATAGTCAATAAAAAACAACCACTTCATTATCAATAAAAAACTGTTAAGTTTCATAACATTTACTGAAGCACACGTTGACCTTATATCTTCGACTTTCGTTCAGCCAGTACAGAAATTAAAGCTTTTCTCAGCTAAGATGTGTAAAAATATAGGATTATTATTGTTTAGATTTTTATTATTGTATAGAATTAGTTATTATCTGGCAATTTCGAAAGTTACCAGCACACACTGTGTTCCCAAAGATTATCAATTTAGTTATAAAAGAAAAAAAGAATTTTTTTCCATTATCACCATAAGTAATACAAAACGATAAGAGAATACACGACCATCTCGTAGATAATCGTCACACTGAAGGACGTTTTGATAATATAATAAAAAATCTTATCTTTTTTTAATAACATCAAAAATATACAATTTAAAACTAACAGAAAAAGTACATATTACAAATCAACTAAACTACCAAATTGCTATCTTACTGTTTTTGCTAGCATCTCTACATGGTATTATTAAATATATCTTCAAATAAAAACATTATACATGTATTCATATGCAGAATCAACAGAAATAATAAAACATTCATCAAAACAATCTCAACAAATTAGTCTATTCCTACGGTTAGATTTAGGGTTAGGGTTCCAGTTAAGTTAGAATTTGTTACGATTACTAAATAAATTGTAATTGTTTATGAATTTATTTTCATTTTATTAATCAAAAACATTGAAATTTCCCTACAATTCTTTTTATTAATGCAAAGTACCAATCTGAACTACTGATCGTCAAATATCAACAGAATCCAGCCACAAGTTAAATTCTCCAAGGAGAGAGTGTCTGCGTCAAAGAATTACAAGTAAAACAGCAAGACTGAGCTTTCTAAGTAAATTCAACTCAACTGACCCACAACTTCTTCTGAGCTATTTTGTAAACTTGCTCCAATTTTATACAACTAAAGCAATACACTTTTAAGTTTATTTGCAACAGGTACAATACTTATGATGATGTACAGCAAAAGTACATTGACAGCAAAATATAACTTTTTTTTCATCAAAGATAATCAACATAATCAAAATAATCTAAATTTAAAATCTCCATAAAAAGCATAAATGAGGCTATATAGACATTTTAGGTTTGCAATTGTTTAAACTGGAAGTTCTTAACACAGAGAGTTTTTTAAAACAAAAGTATTTGATATTGTGCATATAAATAAAACTAAGTAACATTTGTCCGCAGAATAGAATCTATTTTTATGTTTATATATTAATATAAGTGAATAAGGCGCAATGCATACAAGATATAGGATACATAGTATAAAACAATATTTGTTAAAATAACATATAACATGCGTAAAACATAATAAATTTCTCACTGTAATGTTTACAAACAACAGTATCTACTAACAGCATATTGCATTTAAACCAAAAGCCAAAACCACTAGTTTTATTGCAGCACATAACAGTAAACAGAATATGAAAAACAACAGTGTAGTCCTGTTTAACATACTCTGTATATGCTATATGCTTTCATAATAGACAGTTTTGCAATGGGCGCATGAAGTTAAGTATTTAGTTTACACTCAGTCAGACCTGACTATATTATCAAGGGGTATTGTTTTTGGCGCATAAATACAGCACTGACATGAGGTCAATGCTATGCAGACCTAGAAAAATCAAAGTCAATGTAATTAATGAGTAATAATGTGAAGATACTGGTTCTGTAGTGAAATAAAATCAAGAAACAGAGGTTACAATCATATAATTTTATATGATTTATAAGAAGATATAACTGCAATATACTTATAGGCCTTTCAATGCAATTTATGTTCTAAACTCCATGTTGATTTACCTATAATCTTAATATTCATATCTAACAAATCGATTAGAAATCTAATAAAAGGATTAGCTAACTTTAGTGTTCAATTAACTGTTTTACTTGTGAAATATTAGATTTAAGCAGATGCTGCAAAAGAAATAAAACAATACACAAAGTAATCATGACAAAACATATCCACTACACAATCTCAATAAAAGAAAATTAGCTTTGTGCAATTTAAATAACATTAACAAGTTCTGTACAATTTTCATAGAGCTGCATTTTAAATTATATTTAAAATGCAGAGCTCTATAAAAGATATAACAATAGAACTAATAAAGAAAGTAACAATTTGAAATAAAAAAAACATAACAATAGAGCTAATGCAAATAAAATAACAATTCAAATCCATCCAGTTTCTACAATGTACAAATCATCTAAAAAATCACCCACCGACCACTTGTCACCGCAATTTATCCTCCAACCACTTATTTGCAAGAATTGAGTCCAGTTGCATTGCAAGACTTTGCAACTATTACATTTGCTTGATGTATTGTGCATTGGGAATCCTTGCATTGCATCCACGACACGTTCGCTCATCGATCAATAGCAAATACCCCGCGTCGCAGCCCGAGGGACGAACCAAATCGAACGCGAAATGCCACCACTTTGTATATTACTCAAAACTTCATTTCATTTGTCTCAACTCTGCAGTATATATTATACTAGAGAAGATGAATAAAGGTATTAAGTGTGTAAATGCTCAAAAAGAACTTGTATATGAATTGTTTTAATATATAGTATACATTACATAGCTTTTAGTATAACATTATATTTATTGTGGTACAAAGTTTATCTGTGCCTTTTAGTATATAAATTCTATAAAATGAAGAACTTTAATTATAATAATTATTCTTGAAATATAATCTTTAATAAACTATCATAATTAGACTAAATACAATAAATACATTATTACCAATTGCAACCATTATAAAGTCAATCTTGTCTATAATATATTGCCAAACCAGCTAATATCATTTTCTACATTTACATAATATAGGGCAGCAGTCAAATTGAACGATTAAAATAGAACTTTTAATGAATAATTATTTCTAAATATCTTTCTTAAAAAAGAAATCTAAAACATTTTTTTATTAATCAAACATCCCACTCATTGCCACTAAACCAATACATATATAACAAATTTGTATAAAAATGATTCTGCACTAACTATATACAAAATATTTTTCCTGAAAGCATTAAATCAGTGTTATTTTTAAAAGCATCATATCTTCCCTGGTAATTATTATTTAAAGCGAATAGAGCACGAGGTGCATTATATATCTAGCATCACACATAATATGAACTTACTATGTACTCGGAGTCTCTGATAAAAACTATACCACGAAACCGCTACAATCTTTCGTAATGTAAGCAATTAGTGAAGATAATTTAAAGCATCAATGCATAAAAACCTAATCAATAAAATGTTTCAATTAATTTTAGAAATGCTTTCAAAAAAGAGGCGACATTTTTCAGCAAAAGAGTGTGCCTTGAAACCAAACCTTAAAAATCACCTAAATAATGTTGAAATAATCTAAAAAGTGTAAAAAAAACTGCTATATATTTCAAGAGACTGTCAGATAATCCAAAATTAACCTCAGTAGCTTGCAAAACACCTTGAATTCCCAAAGGTGCAACACTCACACACTGAAAACGCTTCACACTAAAAAGTATCACCAAGAAAAACTAGATGATAAGTTGTACTATTTATACAGCAGAGTGACATTGCAGAATCAACTTCATTAGGAGCCTTTTCTTTTATTTTTTCTTTTCAAGGACTCATTTTTAGAGAAAAAAATGCTGACTACTAGCAGAATAATTAAAATTTGATGGCTAAGAAGGAGAAAAAGAGAACTCATTGGAAAATGAAGCAAAATTTGAACGAAGAAAAAATATGAAAAAATAATATTTTTATAGGACAACAAAACTATGCGAATAAAAAGATTATGAATTAAAAAAAAATATATGTATATAATCACCAAAAAAAGAAACTAATGATATCGTCTAATATAAATCCTTTTCATTTGTGGTTAAGTCACATCAACATAAATTTATTTAGTGATATTATCAACTGGTTGACAATGTCACTAAATAAAATTTTGTGAGACTTTATTTAGTGACATTATCAACATTTGATCTACATTAACCCTAACCTTAGTCCTAACCCTACCCATAAGCCCAACCCTAATCCTAAAATCACAGTAGACCAAATGTCAGTAAAAGTAGTGCCATAAACCACAATTCCGTAGACGACTTATCGTAACACAACATAAAACTTTAACCAAATTCTATTCCCAACAAACAATTAACCCCAGATCGATTTTTTATCCACCAAAGTAACAAAATTACTGAAAACAAGACTGACCTGTAACGGGAGCATCCACATCAATCATGGTCTTCTCTTGACGCAGCAATGCCGCTCCCTCATTGATAATCCTCAGAGCCACATCCTCTGCAACCCGTCCCTCCAGAATAAAGTGTTGCTTGAGGACATCGGGTCTTGGCTTCCCTTTGGCATCCATCACCTCGCTCATGGTCAAACGGCGACTGGGCGGGAACGGTACACCTAGAAAAAAAAAAACTCGTACAAGAAAAAATCATAATTAGGCAATAAATAAACTGTTTATTATACTATTTTATTTTATTATCAAAATATAATAATGAAAATATTTACTTAAACTTTACATAATGTTACAAAATTTTATACAGAAACGAAATGATTCAAAGCTCGCATCCACATGGCTTTAAAATCCATTTAATAAAATGCAATCAAATTTATACTAATCACTAAATGTTAATTTAGCGAATAATGATAATTCATGACATAGAATTTTTCTGCAGGCCGTTTTAGTGTATTATTTTTTTCAATACCTTTGGTCCGTTTATTCGCTTCAGTTTATTCGCAGTCCTTTTATTCGCTTCCCGCTTTTACTATCCACCCCACCTCCCTTTGTTGTAAGAACAATTTTTTTTATATTATTATAATGTGTATTTTAGATGTTGGTGGTGATGTTTTTGACAATTTGCATATAATATGTTTCTTTTGTGCATTCATAAATAAATAAATAAATAATTATTATATAATAATGCTATTCCATCAACAAATGGTCAACTCGGTTCACAGAAATCAAGTGAAGGTTTAAACACTTGACTCCTAACATTAAATACATGGAAAAACCTGAAAATCAATTACAAAAAAAATCTTTATGATCAATCATAAATGTCAGAAATTTATCACTGTTCACAAAAGCGACCTTTTAATCAATAAAATGCTATATATCTTTTGGAGTGTTTCGGCTGCTTTCATATAATTTCATAATATAATACAGTGTCTAAATAAAACTGCTAAATTTGAGATAATTTAAAGAAAAACTGTGAAAGTTATTATTAAAATGAGTTATTAAGACACCTATGAAACCACTATTTTTCTTTTATTTGACATTGATTATTATAAGAAGAATTTTTCGAAGGGAAAATTTATCACCAATTTGACGCAGTTTTGCAATAAATGCAAAAATAAATTTAACTAAATTTGTTACGGATATACTCCTAGTTATTGTAACTTTCGATATTTTTAATTAACAAATGATAATTAAAAATAATACAAATCTTAGCATCAAATGAATGCTATGAAATAAATCTGTCTCGGCAATATATAATGTAAAATATTTATGAAATATATATATATATATAAAATATTTGCCTTTTCACAATAAAAATTAATTAAAAATTTCACCGTACACTCATTCAAAGTTAATCTAAAAGTTTCACACTACCTAGAAATTGACTCAACAGTAAAATATAACGCATCAACTCCATAAAATATCCAAAATAAAAAAAATCCGACTCATAAAAAAAGCGTGCATCTTTCATTAATAATCTCAAGCTAATATAACAATACCGCACGTGTGCATAAAAGACGGAGCAGTCATCATTATAACGTATCACAACTGAACTGCGTGTCACGCGAGCAAAAAAAGGCACAAAAAAAATGAAATCCAAAGTTTTAATGATCACCAAGAATTATTCAGTAGAAAAGTCCAGGTTCATTGAATAATAAGGCTAGCATTTTCATTTCTTTCACAAAAAATAAATCAACAGCCAATTTTTGTATTTAACCCAATATTTAAAGAAACAAAGACTTTATTGAATAAAATACATTTTGGCACAAATTGGTAATTTTAAGCAAGCAAAGGAACTAAACAAACTGAACAGAAAATTATTATTAAAAGTCCGCAAGGCGATTAAAATCAATATAACATGAAAATCTTTCTAATTTAGATTTCCATCTAAATTATACAACTGGAGTAAATATTTATGAAGCGTGTGTATCATCAGCTTCATAGAAAAAATTTCCATCGTCGCTTAGATAGAATTACAAGGAAAGCAAAACAAAAAAAGATACAGTTGCAGATATTAATGAATAACAGGGTAATTATTTAAATAAAGCTGAGACAACGTAAAGATTTATTTACAATCAATTGAGTGTTCAATATTATCATCAACATCACAATTATATATCTCAAAAATAGCACATCGCTTTTCTTCATTAAATTAAAGTTAAAGACTGGAATGTCTAGATTACAATTCAGGACAAATGTTCAAAGATGCGGAACTCAGCAGAATTAAATAAATACCTTAGCAAAACGATGGAGCAAGTCACTGAAATATTGTGAATAGGGTTGAATTCTAATACTTATCTTTCAGAAAAAATCTATTCAAACTTTATATGTATTTTCATACTCCGAAAAAATGATATAATTCACTGGATTTAGAGCGAAGCGTTCACTCATCGCTTAGTTCGCATGTCACTAAATAGCCTTTTGTGCCGACTTGAAATTAAGCAACCAATAACTAATTACTTTTGTAATTAGTTATAAGTATTAAGTTATAATAATAACTTAATACTTTTGTTTAATGAAACGATAATTTGAAAGCATACTTCATACACCCAGTAACGAAATAAAACCAGCATTCAAATCTTTCTCTACATACACAATCACTCTTTTACACAATACAACACAAGCTTTTGACAGCCACATTCACACAGCCCTATGCAACATTAGGCCGGCTTAAATCGAGACAGCGATACCGATATTAGCCTCCCCAGAGACCACTGCTATATATGCATACTGAGAAACGTGCAGCGGATATAAACCAACACAATAAGAACTAAAAGCAATAACCCTGAATCCAAATCCCTTCGCAATCCACAATAAGTCTCTCGAAAGCCAAAACAAATCAATAGCCTCTCCTCTCCCTCCAGCACTTGTTCAACCACCATCACCAATGATATCTTTTTCAGGTTGAAAGCGAAAAATTAATAGGAGACTGCATCGCCGTCGCTCAGAAGGCGACTTGTTGAAGCAGCAACAGAAATCGATATAGAGCAACGATTGCTATGTGCTACGGCGAGACGACGACGACGCGACTGTGGTAATGAATAATGGCCATAAAGATTATGAATAAAAAACAATAATCTTCTCAAAGCCAGTTTAACTGAATCGATATTGTCATAACGAGACATTGTAGTTCATGACATAAAAAGCAATCATGTACAGCATGATGTAAAGATATTAATTAAGGGTGTTGAATAATTCATACCATTGAGTGATTACTTGGAATTAGATATTTTATTAGTCTGTAAATTACAGGTTGCTGGTGAAGTTGTAGAGAACAACTATATATAAATATGAAGTATTAATACATATATAAAGTTGTATATAAATTTCATATATATAATATGTATATGAAATTTATATACAGTATATGTATTGTATAGTGAGTAACAGGTATGTAATATGTATAAGTATAATGTATAGCATATATGAATAGTAATAGTATAGTATATGTACATAGTAATAGCAAGTATATGTATAGTAATATACTAATATATATAAGTATATTAAATCAATAGGTTGAGGTTTGATTCCAGCTACAATATCATAAACTTGCTGCAGCCTTTTTAAATTTACAGCTACGTTTTAAGACATTATAATAAGTCAATCCAAACACGTTAAACTTACATTAAATTATTAGCCCTATAATTCTAGTTAAAATTTACAATTAATTTCTGACTTTTAATTAATTTGTACATAATTAATCTATCCAAAACTGATGATAATAAATTATTTCATCAAAAATTCCTATTCAAAAAGTAGATATTATATAGATTTAAAGTCTTAAGTACTATTTTATGGACTATATGAAATAACCACCAAATTACGAAAAACTTACTAAAGAGTAACAAGGTAGTTAAATAAATACCGAAATGACTCGAATCCGGGACCTTTCGATTTCACATCTGGTATTCTAACCACTAAACTAAGAAGCCTCCACACACAAGGCCTATCGTCATTAGATATTTATTTATTAGAAAATTAAAAATAAACACACTATATGTTATAAAATTCATACTGCAAATGACAGAATCTAGATGGAAATTCATATTTTCATTCTATTGTAAAACTAATGAATCGACTTATAAATCTCTCTTAGTTTTTTATTTTTTTTAATACACAGAACTTGTATTGACAATATACAAATGCACCAAATACAAAAGATATACAAGAATAATATCGGCTCGTTAGAGAAGTGGTTAGAGCGCTGGATTTGGACAAGACAGGTCCAGGTTCGAATCCCGGATAGCTCACTATTTCTCCAATTTGCTGCACCCTTTAGTAAGACGCTTAAATTGACAACTATGTTTTAAACATCGTTAGTATAATACGGTAATCCATGACGATAAACTTAACCTTAAATCTTAATTTTAACGATAATTTAACAGATGAATAAAAACAGTTAAAAACGGTTTAAACAATACTTTATTTAAACAGGTACGGTATTGCAATAAAATATGTACATGACAAAAGTCACACTCAACTATTTCCAAAAAATTCTCCACATCCCAACAAAACATTAAAAACATCAGTAAACAAACTATCGTTGAAATCCACAGGTAAAAGTCATTAACACCAAAAATGAGATACTATATGAGCAAGGTTAAAAAAGCATTGAATGGCTTCTCCTCACAACTACACCCAGATTCATTACTAGACACGCAACCACACGGTCATCCACACTGCCAACCACACGGTCATCCACACTGACAGCTACAGGACAATCCAAGCGGACAACACATAGCCTGCAATCATTTAATCAATACTGAGAAACAACACAGGCTAACTGCACAGCCTAATGTCTCTCTCTCGATGCTATATTTGCATATATTATGAACCAAACTGATAATATATAGCTTCTGACACACAAATAATATATAAAGTACTTATACAATGTTATACCAGAAATATCCAGTATATATAGGATATTTTATACCAAAACTACAAAGGTTCCATATTGCCATTTTCTATTTGAATTCACTTAGTTTTAATTTTACAAAATCTAAAATTAGCTGAATAGGTTCTAAAATCACTGGGTTAAAATTAGGGTTAGAATAAAAATTAACCCTAACCTTAACCTAACCACATATTGCAAAGACCTATTTTAAAACTGCTATTTTTAGACACATATGCTATATTTAGAAACTGCATAATTTAATTAGAGAATAAAATATACATATAAGGATTAGTGTTAATTTATTGACATTGGCTAGCAATGAATTATCATAGATCAGACTCTTCAGCAGTCAGACCACAAGTCTACCAAGATAAGATTCTATATTTACAAGCATTATCAACTTGTTCACACACGAGTTATGGCAATAGTTTAAGATTTCAGATAAACTCTAATCTATTAACAGTGCTTTAAAAATAGCAGTTTATATTACTAACTTTTATTTCTATTACTGTTATGTCGAAGAGATTTTCTCACTCTGGATTTTCAATTGCGATGCATCATATTTCCAAAAATTTAACTTCTAATTCTCTGACTTTTCAGACGATAAAAACACCAGCATTGTTGTTCAAATCTGACTAAAAAATGTAATTAAATATGAAAACTTAATTCTACAACATAACATAAACAGTAATTTCTTATAAACTGATGTCACAAAGTACAGCAGTAAATAAAAAGTGCACAAGAATCCATGTTGTACCCAATAGCCGAAATCTAAAATAGTTTCATTGTATATTCCTGCGAATATTGCCCGGTACTGTATTAAATTTTATAGCCCATTAGCAATTCGTGAACAGTTGAGACTGACTACTAAAATGCATTAATTTCTCTCCTTGCATTTCATTCGTCATAAAAATGGCATAGAATTCGGCACACAGAAGCTTTAACTATCATTCACTAATGTTAGTAGCCTCTCAATCTACCAATAGATATGTTCTAGAAAGTACTGTTATATAATATTGTTATTATTTAAAATCTAAATCAATTTTAAAAATTTGTACACATCAAATTAATCACAAATAATGCGAAAAATTGTCAGCCAAATTTGAATTCACATAGTAGTCAGGTATCTCATTCAATGGGGCATTATTTCATGTGCAATCATACTCGTTTCAATTACCACATAGACTCATATAGTTTTTTTATGACAATTATTGTATTATGTAAGCTTGTATCAAAGTAATATACATCAATAGAAACTGGAACTTTTATTGCTACCCCGATAAATCGACCCTGAATAAATTAACCCAATAAATTGATCCCAAAGACATAAACCCAACAAACCAGCCCCATCAATTCATTTTTCTAACCATAACTCAAACCCTAAACTTAACCAAAAATCTAATGCTAACCTTAACTTCAATCTTAAACCTAACCCTAACCCAAACTTCAACCCTAACCACACAACTAACAATCGGGGCAGATATATCTGAACCCATTTGAGGGGTCACAACTTTTATTATATAAGAAATCATCATATAATTTCACAAGGAAAATTTTATCTCTGTCAATAAGTAGCTTTTACACAACAACTCTCCAAAAATGTAATGCTCCATACGCAGACACAAGCTAACAATTCATTTAATTTCCTATCTCATATTGTCACAAAACACGTTCAATCTTCTCGTCAATATAAATCCAACGTTGGAATAAAATGAAATATTTTTTACAATAACAATTATCAAGATTTTAATTAAAAAGAGTTCATAAATTTGACAGAAAATGCTGCATATTAATCAAATAACAAAGAAATATATCAAAAAGACATATCCTTGTGAATGAGAGTATATATATCATACAATGTATTAAAATGTAGATATTAGAAATTTAGAAAACTTAGAAACTTTAGAAACTTAAAAATTTAGAAACTTAAAAATTTAGAAACTTAGAAATCAACAATAAAGTTCCCAACTCAAAACACAACGTTAATGTAATTCCAAACGCAACAATAACGTAAAAATTGTATTCATTTTATTAGTATTTAAATTCATTTTAATAGGCATTTCTCATTTTTTGTGAATTTCATTAACGAAACAATCAATCAATTATCAATTAGTCTCTACTCGTTATCTTTTAGTTTACATACTGACATTAATATACATATAATTAATACTCTTATTTCTGCATGGTATGAAAATCAAACAGTAATTTCTTATCAAATATAACCCAAAAAATAACAATCCAAATTTCTGGGAACACCATTCGATGACATTCGGTCAAATAACAATAATATTCAGTCATCGATTTTGTTTATCTCCATTGATTTACAACCCTATTTCTGTGACCATAAACTGTCGTCCACAGATAGAGGGGTATAATAGAAGTACTGAGAGGAGAGAGAGAGAGAGAGAGAGAGAGAGAGAGAGAGAGAGAGAGAGAGAGAGAGA
>JAQIXG010003281.1:0-15324 GCA_034700105.1 Oconnorella tubifera
TTATAATGTTCTGTTAATTAAAATGGATCTCATGAATAAAAAATCCTAAAATATAAAGTTCAATTAAAACGGATGTTTTGCATGAATAGACTAGTACAACCAACAATAACGAACTGTTTGTTTTTATGTCCATTTTGTCCTCTTTTGTGGCCATTTTGTCCGTGTCCATTTTGTCCTAGGATAAAATGGACGACATGGCCATTTTGTCCGTGGCCATTTTGCCCGTTTACCATTTTTAAAAATAAGATTAGGATTTTAAATAATGTCGTACACATATCATTCCCCCTCCCTCTATTCGTTATTTAGAAAACGTGGATAAAAATTATTTTGTACTGGAGACTTAAGTAAGTTAAGTATAGTGACTTTATCGTTATACTGCAAAAAGTTTTATTTTGTGTTGATTTTTTCTTTTAAAAGACAAAAATGTGAAAAATTCTCAAATACTACAATTTTATACGTAAATATGCATCGAAATACAATTAAATTTCAACGTTCCATATCCACTTTTTCCCATGCGATTTGTCTCACCAATAAAAAAATCAATTGTAGCTGGAGACCAATGAATTGACATACACAGCGAAATCCTGTTATCATTATCGTAAACATACCATCTCAATTCAATTCAACAGCTCGCTGGACAATCAGACAACAGTGTAGATTAGATCGGTAACTGCCCGTGAAGTCGGATATAAAGTTGAAAGGAAAATAATCTCAGTTTTCTCTGTGAGAATAGCGCACAATAAGTGGCAATGCAAATTTACAGATATGTTTAGTCAACTTTCTTTCTCAGTTATTTGAACAGTCCGCAGTGTCCAGCAGATGAAAATGTCGTGTGACTTTTAGATTGTATATAAGCTACAATAACCGCACAAGAGATTAACGAAGATGTTAAACTTGCATTTTATACTATGCGTGCTGTTTATAAAGGGTAAGTAAACTGACATTTTATTTTTGTTACAACATTAAACAATAATTGTTGTAATTCAGTATCAATTTGATAATTATAATTTTGTGTAAAAATGTATACGTATTACTTCATAATTAAATTGTAAATAATTTAGCTGAAACATTATTTCTTAAAACTGAATCAATTGCAATCACTGAATACAAAAAGTAAAACAATTTTGAGAATCAGGTATGGGCTCGCACTAGAAATGTTACGATCTACATTTTGTTACATTTTAATCTAAATTTGAAGGGAATTATTATTATAGAGGTTCCCACCCCACCCCCCTTGTTTTCCGTTTCATGTATTTACATATATAATTATTAATTGATGCTTATTTGTTATTGGTATATATGACAATTTCAGTAAAAGCTAGCCTATCTATTTTCTGAATTTAGAAACAATATGTAATTATGTCTTAATTATCTTAATTATTAAGAAAACTAACTCAGTGTCTTAATTATTAAGACATTTCTATAATTTAAGACAATTTCTATGCTAAGTTAACAGTAACATCATCAAGAGAAAATTTATTATGCAGCTGGGACACTGAGGTTTCAAATTAGAAGATATATTGCGGTTTTATTCCAGCACTTATTCTGCGAAAGTTTTTGCAGTGCTTTGTTTGTTGTCGTTGTTGTTGCATCTTAAAAAAATAGTTTTTTTTCTAAGTAATTGCACGATGAAATAATATCATCGTCTCGATATCGTTTGCATGCATTATTCATCAATGATACCGCTAATAACAGTTCTATAATACAATGTACCATCTCTTTCAATACTGTATTTTGTACTGATTTATGAAGATATTATAGATAACTCTGCATTTACGATTCCTTTGGGTGTTATAAGGACAGATAAATAGTAGAGATGAATGACCTTTGAGAGCGTGAAAGAGACCATGTAATACTATACAATTAGATTTCTTTAATAATGAGAGCTTAATCCAAGGAATCAACATTTTCTGATCTTACAGAAGATTTTATAACACATACTAGATGCACAAAAGAATTGACGTTAAGGTGAATTTATATAGAATTAAATTATAATTGCAAACAGTATATATTAGTCACGTTGACCTACGTGATTTAAAGGTTAGTATTTGTAAATACATAAAAATCTGTCACATTCTAATAAATAATTGATTCGTTTGATTTATAGCAACGTTAGAAGTTGTCAAAGAATATTTTACTATAAAGAGTAAGTGTCGTAATTATTATTTTGATGATTTCTTGTTGCAGCCGCTTCTCTTGAATTTACGTTCACGAGGTGGCAAGAGCGCTATATAACAGACACGGGAAGTGACGACCATAATTGCCTCACAAATCTAACTGCCTGCTATTCTCTCAGTCGTGCTCTTCAATCATATCACCCGCAGGGCAATAATGATGAATTAATCATCTACTTGAACAGACTTCAAGAACAGGACAACCTCACAGACGATGAAAACTTTTTGTGTAATGACACCAGTATTGAAGTTGCGGGGTTACTGACCATTGTAGGATATAGGGAAAGAGTGACGATCGGATGCTCACACAATAAAGTATCGCGCTTGCTGCATATCAATGTCACTGGTGAGAACAAGATTGCTAGACTGGTATTTAGGCACGTCGTTTTGACCAAGATTTTGTTTCAGGTAACAAACGCGAAAGTGAAAATTTACGATAGCATCGTTAATGGGTGTTCGTGGATAACTAGCTTAATTAATAACTATGTCGGATTATATTTACAAGATTCTGTGTGGACATCGACCTCTATGATGTCTAAGAAGCTGAAAATATCTTTCACTGATGCTGATGATTTTAAGCTAAACGGTAACGAATTGCGCTTTCTTTGGAGCAATGCGACTTTTTATCGAACCAGAATTGTAGCAAAAGCTTCAAAAGTTAATGTTTCTATAACCAATTGCTTATTCTCTCAAATCGATAATAAATCGACATTTTTTGGTGGTTTATATATAAATATTACGGATAAAGCTCATCTCAGCTCTATACATATTTCTAAAACAAGATTTGTGGATCAGATTCATGACAATCCGATTCAAAGCATTCAAAATCTATATGATGCATCTCTAATTATCAGAACACTGGATGGCATGAATAAAACTTTACCATCTCTAGTCACCGTTGTTATTGATAATTGCTCTTTCAGAAATAATGAACGAGGTCTCACATTCATTGGATCATTTAAAGAAGTCAATGTTACATCGTCAACTTTTACAAATAACATAGCCATGCACGCGGGAGCAGGAATTCTATGTCTGACAGATCCCAATACCACACTCTTTGTAATGGATTCCGTGTTTGAAGGAAATGCTGCGGGATTTATAAGGTACGACAAAATCGCTCAAGAAGCCATCGAATCGTTTCAAATTCATGGTGATGAAGCTAAGATTAATTCAGACTGCTGTAAAGGTGTTGTGGCGCTTGTTGGTAAGGGTGGCGCGATCCGTGTGCAGAGAGGTAGAATGACAATCCTTGATAGTGTGTTTAGAAATAATACCGCTCGTCTACTTGGTGGGGCTTTGTTTATCGAGCGGGAGAGTATTGTAATTATAAGTAATGTTTATATGGAAAATTCCGCCGTTGATCACCATTCTCTCGAAGGTGATCTCATATATTCTAATGGTGAGCTGACGATTGAGTCAGCGAACATCACGTTAGTGACTGCTCGTAATCATGTAGCCATATTATATCACAGTGGGGACCATTGGTCTCTAGATGTTTCTCAACTTTCTTTGACTTGTCCAGTGGGATATAGACTTCGCATGACAAATACTTCAGCTTATGGAGTTACCATGCAAGGTTTAAGGAGATCACATAAAATTGATCAGCTATCTTATTTTTGTGAATCGTGTCCAAGAAACAAATACAGTCTTGACTATGGATATCTTAACTACAATACTACTTACTTGGTTTTTGCATACTACACGCTTCTTATTAACTATGAGACTCCTGCCTCTCCCTTTCTCGGTACTTACGACTATCATGACATCAAGTGTCAACTATGTCCTTACGGTGGACGTTGTCTGCACGGTATTTCAGCAGTTTCAAATTTCTGGGGATATGTGACCGATAAGGCAGGAGTCAAATTTCAGAATTGTCCAAAGGGTTATTGCTGCACAACTACGGATTGCACGAGTTTTAATAGATGTGCTAAACATCGCACTGGCACTTTATGTGGCAGATGCAAAACTGGTTTCTCTGAAGCGCTGTTTTCAGCGGATTGCGTTGCTACAGATTACTGCGACTCGACGTTTTTATTGCCGGTCATGCTGTGTAGTGGTATCCTGTATTTTCTCTTTCTCTTCTTTCAAAAAGATATCAGAGAGTTAATGTTTATGAGAAGCGTAACATTTTCTGATACTAAGTTTTTATTCAGGAAGGAATGTAGGAGTTTATCAACATTTCAAGCTGAGGAAAAGCTAATTGAAAAACCTGATGAAATTGAGATGAATGCGTCTAAAATAAAACACAAAAGTTACATCTCAAGATATTTACATAACGGAATACCAAATGTAAAAAAGAGTGACTTGACAGATAGTATTCCAAATTCTGAAGTACCACATGAAAGTCAATGTATCAGTCCTATCATTTCCAGAAATTTTCGTAGCTATAATTTTCCTTCAGATATGGGAGCGTCATTTCTCATAATAATATTTTTCTACTTTCAAGATGCTCAACTTTTGCATATAAAAACTGTTTTTGCGGCACACGACAGTAAATTTACTGCAATTATTAGAGATATTTTAACGGGTCTGTTCAAATTTTGCATAGAAATTGATCATTTTGTGGATAGGATTTGTTTTCTTAGCGATTTAACACCGACAACGAAGCAGCTCGTACAAATACTTATTGTTCCATATGTACTTTTGCAGTTCGCCATTGCTTTTTTATTCTATAAACTGTTCGTATCGACACTAAAGAGGTCAAATGAACTCTACTTAACAGAATCTCCATCAACACTGGTCTGTTTCATTTCAACAAGACTATCAACTGGATTCGTTCTTTCTCTGTTGTTTATGTATCAAAAACTAGCAACAACATCATTCACTTTGCTGAATTGTGTGCCCATTGAGAATTCAAGTGTTCTCTTCATTGATGGTACAATTGATTGTTATCAAAACTGGCAATTTGGTGTTATGATATACGCCGTCACATGTATCATACCATTTTGTCTAGTGTTTCTTATCGGACCAGGTCTTCTTAATGAATCTCTCATCTCATCCACACAGTTCTTCACAGCTTGTATTATTCCACTCCCATTCCTTGTAAACTGGATTCGGATTCGTCTTAACCAACAAAACATTCAATCAAATACCAGTCTCGACAAAGTGTCTCCTGAATCTCAAGCAGTGATACAGATACTTCAAGGTCCATTTAAGAATATCAAAGTTTTCATACTTGGTCCACTCTGCGGGCAAGGCATTCTCATCGCTCGACGTCTTGTTCTCGTTCTTCTTTATACTTTCATAACAAATACTTTATATCGTTTATTATTGATGATGTTATTTTGTTTCATCATACTTCTCCATCATGCTCACACTCTTCCTTATAAAGATCGAAGAGGAAATATTGCAGGCTCATTTTCAGCGACTGCCCTTGTAATAATCGCTGGATTGAATCTTGTGCGTGCTGGCTTTGAGGCAGCCGAGTATATCCCGCAGGGCCCAAATGAATATCTTGTAAAACTGTTCGATGAAATTGAGAATGTATTGATGCTGTGGTTGCCCGCGCTTGTGATGACTTACTCTGTGCTGTCGCTTACATATAAACTGATACTTTTAATTATTCGTCATCTACTTATTAAGGATGAACAACGTTAGCGACTTTCCTCATGTAGAAATATTGTAATTATAGCTATTTTTGGCTGTTGTAATTTAGTATTACTATTCTTGTTTCAATGTATTTCCGGTTTAACGTACACTGTATACAAGGTGTTACTTATATTTCGTCATATTTATTAATTTTTCAGAAAATCTATAGGCATACATCTCTAACAAAAAATTTGAGCCGAAGCATCTCTAAAGGAGATTAAGTTAAAGATGCAAAGACAATATCCACAATTTTTATTATATGAATATTGCTTCTTTTCTCATTATTACATTGATTGCTTTACACGAGGTAGGGGTCTATCATGTACTTTAATTTGATCAAACAAACGATTACTACAACAGATATATATCTAAAATATAACAAAATTCTTTTGTAACGTAAACTGTCTCTCACGTGACTCAATTAAATATAGATTTATGTGGATTTCGCATAGACTATTAATTAAAGCTGTTTAATTATCAAGATGGTCATATGATCAAATGAAAACGAAAATTGTACAATCAATCTTTTATTAGACTTCTAATGATATCTAGTTAAAATCTGACTAAATTGAATTCATACCCTAAAGGCATATTTTACGCCCATATCTACTTTTCGGTGCTACAGGAGTATGAAACAGATATAAGCGAACTTGATTTTACAATAAGCGTTTCAAAAAATGAAATTGATGAATTAACGGAAAATGGTTTAATTTCAACGTATCCAACGCCAAATAAATATTTTTAAACAGATGCGCCAGTAAATATACTGTGTATGCCTATACATGGAAAATAAGATACATCAAAATCATAATTGCATATATTCTGAGTATAGATGCGATAAAGGCACAAGGAAATTATTACACGAAATAAAACGAAGCATTTTCTGTTTAAATAATTAATCATATAACTAGTATACAATAATAGAAGCATAATATATAGTATAAACCTAATGTTGACAATAGAATAAACAATGTTGCAATGATTAAATTATGAGGATAATCTTTAAATTAGTCGATTTGTTCTTGATTGAATGTTATATTACATATGATTTTATTTATTATTACCGGTAACTTTATAACCGGTTAAACTTTGTAGATGTATCATTAAACAAATTAGCAAATAATTACTTCAAAAAGTCATCACACAATCACAAAAGCAAATCACTAGACTCTGATTAAAATAATTTGACATAGAAATTGACCAGTTGTTGTTGATTGCTCTCAAAATCAAATTTTTTAATACTCAGAAGGCCAATCATTATTCCGAAGTGTGCTTGAACAAATGTATCACTGATTTAATAAATGACAAAGGCTCTTGATACGACATTTATAATATATAGTTGCATACTTTTAGATCTGTATCCAATTTAAATATCTATAACTATGACTAAAACGCAATTTAACATCTACACGAGAAGGTCAAAAGGATAAGATTTTACGATATTACCACATAAAAATTCAGTTTATAGATAGTCTGCAAATAGCGCAAAGTATCACATTCGTGCTATATTTGTTTTAAATTCCTATATACTTTGTATAAAACCTTGAAGAGCAATAAAATAATCTTATTAATTATATTACAATAATTGATTAACAGTCGTAGTTATAAGACACAAAATATTGATAATAACATTTATCGTTTAAAGCTATGCATATAAAAAGCGATATAAAATTAATAGCATTATATACATAGGCATAATGGCATATAAGGCAGAATTATATCTTCATAAATAATACCATATAATATAAATAATAACCAACTGATCATTGGCAGGTACAAAATATAATTTATCTATAACAGCTACAATAATTATTGTTGCGTACGTCTTTTTAAAAATTACAAAATTAATTACAGTGTAATTATAGAAGAACAATCAGAAAATAAGTGAGAATAAGTAATACTTACTAAATACAATCGAATTAAGCTAAGAGTAAATTTCAAGGAGTATTTAAAAGCTTTGACAATATGTTTCATAAGACTTTGACATTGTATAATTAAAACGCTCATAAGTAGTATTTCCTAGTGAAGCTTAAATATTAAAATATGAATAATACTACCCTGTAATCATAAAATGCTCTAATACGTTTTCAATATATATAATATATATGCAAGAGTTGTAAAACGAAATAGCAACCAGTTTTATGTAATGTTATACAGCTTTGATTTATTTATATTTCTTTGAAAAATCATACCATTGAAATCTCTCTATTTACAAAAATCGACACAAAATCCATGACGAAATCTCACAAATGCTTGAAAGACAATCTCAAAGAATATGTCATTTATATTTTCATTTTGTCTATTATTTAAAATAACTAAATGAAAATTATTAAAAATGAACTGTACATAAAAATATCTACAGTAGGCTTATAGATATTATGCAGTAAATACTTTGTACTGTAAATATCTGTATTGCTAGCTGAATAAATTAAGCAAATAAAAATATTAACTAATCCTAGTATAATACACTGCATTTAAAACTATTTTCCTATGCAGATAATCTTCGAATCAACAAATTTATTTCCTAAAGCGATAAAATGCCTGCTGATGCAGATGAAAATAAACAAACATAAATAGGCCTACTTTGACATATTTGAATCATTGCATCACTAGATGTATACCTAATCACAATGCATCACAATATAATAGTTTTAGATGTGACATTGCCAAGTGTCACATATTGTTTTAGTGCTGTTGGCAAAGGCATTACTCTTCTGACCAACTGATGTGACGCGCCAGTCGTCCCACGTATTGAACAACGACACAAGTGTTGCAACGATGGGACAGCAAAGTCACTGTTCCAGGCAATGCTTCTTCCATTCGATAAGGCTTTTCTCCAATCTGGATGCAAAGAGTGATAAGACACACTTAGCTTTTCCATACGAGCAATATTCACTGCAGGCATAACCATCAGCAACAAGGCAATACAATTCGCTATCACTTCTACTTCATCTTCGCTAATAAATCGCTGTGTTGGTGAAAAAAGAAGAATTTCGAGTGGACATTCAAATTCCAGCCATCCTTTGTTAATGTTAGCTCCGTACTGTAATAGCAACCACATGACGTGGTAGTCGTGTGCACGAGCTGCTTGGATGATGGGGGCTTCTCCGAATGCTAAAGGTGCGTCGATGACAGTTTTGCGATGTAAGCCATTAGTGGCGAGAAGGATCTCAAGGACTATCAGCTCTAGTTCACGGCTCAAGAGACGACTTTTCTTCATACATATTGCTGTTAGTAGATCAGAGAAGCATTCCAGTTCGTTCCAAACAAGCGAACCAGCGAATACTTTAGTCATAAAGTCAATTGAATTTTGATCAGGTTGTTTATTTAATGATTTCGTATCTGATGAATGTAAACAAGATTTGCAGTAGTCTAACAGATCACTAAGTAAGCTGGATTGACATTCCTGAGATATGATTGTACTATATAAATTATAGTAAAATATAGGATCGTGTTGTCGATCCGATTCAATTCGAGTAGAATTACTAGAAACTTGATCGGACGCAAGAGTGTCCTTTAAATGAGTATCTTTGATAGATTCTAGTTTGCATACTGAACTATCAACTGAAACCGGACTAATAGGATGATCAGGCACTTGGATCATTATGATTTTTACGTTCTTAGAATATATAGTCTACAAAAAATCAAGCGATTCATTACAATCTTCGTAAATCATACAATATACTGTACTTAAATTTCTTCAATAAAGTTCAGTATACCATGGAGTATACTGTATACTTTCAATCAAAGAAGGGATTATATATAGGACCAAAATATAGAAATGCCTATTATATAGGCTCACAGCATTTAAACTACTGTAATATACAATAAAATATTAGTCAGTAGGCTACATTGCTAGATTTTGTAGTCAAAAACATTAGGCCTACCTCTTTATTTGTTACCTTTTCTTGTTTAATTAAATTTTCGTAATTGACGCTAATGGCATAAAATTTATTGAACAAATCAAATACTAATAACTCTGTCTTAATGCATGCTTCATGTATTAGAACATTTTATCGTCAGCTCGTAACATTAATCATATCTGTGTTAATTTACAGCTTATAACCGGCGTTGAAAACTCTAAGATTTAATAAAAATAATATTAATAAAATCCAATTAATTAATTTTCTTGATCATTCGTCAATTATTAGTGTTTTAAATGTATTTTTTTTAGTTCGTAGCTAGGATTTAATTGCATTTCATAAATAAGGAATAATTAAAGAAATGCGTTTTATATTATTAGCATTTTATAATAGTTGATATATTGATTTCTTCGAACGGTCATTAGCAATTTAAAGTATTATTTCTCATATAGGCCTACGGTGTAATTATACAACTAAAACTTAAGAAATTCGATCAATATACTCGATAAACTTATAGCCTACAATAAATTATACAAAGGCTTTGTGTTCACATTATAAATTCAATACAATTTATGAAGCGTGATATTAATCAGCTATGCTTTCATAATCTATAAATATTTGGGGTAAATAGTTATTTTTTTCAATTAATTTCAATGATTATTATTTCAATTATCAAATTATTGAATCAATGATTATTTGAGAGATAATTTAGTACATATTTTATTTATAACTGTTAATTAAAAATTGAATTTTGAAATGACACCAGTCAATAAATGAACTAAAATTACATTTTATTCGATTAAAAACAGCAGAGTGAAAACTTTTGAACTTATTAAGGTTTACTCTTCACTTGACATTTTAAATACTTCATTTTTTGTAACTTTTTTAAACATTTCAAATGAAATTGTCTTATTTTTTAATTCGACAAATGAAGCTTATTTAATGAATGCAAATCTTACCTATTTTACTGTCATCACGATGCTTTAGAAGTCAAATCTCGGTACGACTAGTGCTATTGAAATTTACTACGTGAAGAGTGAACAATGCGCAACTGAAATGAGTGTGCCAACAATTCACTTATTATATTCGCTGTTGTCAACTAAGTACACAGGCTATTTACACGGTAATAAGCTCACGAGTCGTGAGTTAATTTCAAATTGAGAGGTTCAAAAAGTTGTACCGTGTAAAAAATGAGACAGTTATAAGATATATATTAATCTATCGTTCAAATGTTACTGATAATAAATTCTTTAGTAGTAATTTGATTGTGGCTTTCACTATATCGAAGATAATGAATAATCTGTAATTAGTTTTAAGAATGAAACGGTTTAAGGTCTATCGCTTGTTTAAGGTCTATCGTATTTTAAGGTCTATCGCGGTTTAAGGTCTATCGTATTTTAATTCTATAAGTTAATTTTGAAAAATTTATTCACAGAAATGACTGAATAGAGTTCTTGATAGGCCTAAGCAGTCGCATATTTGCAAAGCAATACAATATAGTAAATTATGTAATCTTTATCGTGTTCAACGTTAACATTCATAATGTAAATGCATAATGCGTAATTAAAAAATGCGGTTGATCAAAGCACACAACAGGACTAAATATTGAGATCCATTAAAATCAGTATAGCGGCGCACGTGCCCAAAGTAAAAGAGCTTTTTATGAAGAAATGTTGTGTCAGTTCCATTGAAAATAATCAAAAAACACGCTCGTAAAGGAAACGTCATTTCCGTAATCAGTAAATTATTGCAGTGCTAACAGAAAATTTAATGTTCAGACTATTTATTGAGTGACGCTCAACATTTTTTTTATATTAACGGATTTATATTATTCAATTATTATTACTACTCGACTTAGGTTAATCGGGATCCAAACTGAAGAATACAAAAGACACTTTAGACATTTTTTGAGCAAGAACTCTAAAATTATATCTATTCAACGGATAGTATGAATAAAGATTTGTTTTTAAAATAGTTAAGCTGAAACTAGATCGCGTGTAGGTCATATGATCTATTGACCAAAATCCTTCTGATCCAAATTCATTATATTACAAATTTAGTTATGTCGGGCCATTGTAGGCTTTAAACCATTTTACACTAAACTTGTAAATCGCTAGACTAAAAACTAAAGTATTTCTCTGTTTAGGCTACGTTTTATTATTGAAGGTAAATACTATAATTGTAAACTCTAAATGGTATGCTTTCTATACTCTAAATATAAATCGTGAAACTGAGTGGCCAAATATCGTATTGGATAAATTTTATAACAAAAAAGTCTTTATATCTGCTAGCTTTTTGGAACAAAATAATTTCGTTTAAGGGTGCAGATAATTAGAAAGTTTCTTGAATAACAATCTACAAATCATTGAATTACAACAAAAACTCTTTTCTACCATATATTACTATTATAAAACAAGCATACTTTTTAAACCAGAATCCAATTATTGCCAGTGCAGAGTGGCTGAATCATATATAATTATTGAATTTTATCCATTTGATCTTTATTCAGCGTTATTCAAATAACACTTCAATAATTATTGTTCGAACTAGTTCAAACTAGATTCCACGTAAAGGTTGATCATGCATGCAAGAGAAAATGTAGCAACAGAATTTTTTGCTGGTATTTATTTTACTACAATTTGTAGTTAATCTTTTATAACCGCTTTTGATTGCACGTTGTATAGGTCTATTATAGTTAAGCTACAAATGCGAAAGAGATTATGAACGATCAGCAACAAAATTAAATTAATAAAATGTCAAAAAATGCCGATATCTTTAGATCTATGTTAACTGTAGTCTTAAACATATAGGCCTATAATAATTATTTATTAAAATATGTGATTAGGAAAGTCATGGCTTAAATATGATTATAGACTATAGTTGTAATTTAAAACTCATTTATTTGAACTCATTCTAAATCAATTATATTCTTTCTGTAGCTGCTAGTCAAACATTTCTGTTCTTTCTTATATAATATGTAGATTTGTCGAGCACACATAAAAAGTTACATAAACCTAACAATACTGAATATATTTTACTGTAAGGCAACAATGTCTTATATTGTGAGGTCGTAATGGCTTATCTTCAGTTTACAAACCTTGAATTCTACGAAGATTAAAAACTTAATAAGATTTACGCAAAATCAACTTCAGGCTTACATAGTTTATTGTACTTTGCAATGTATAATGTAAGCTTAAACTATATAATATCATTCAAGTTAAGATTACCTTATTAATTAAATATGTAATCCTATAATAATAAGTGAAATTGTTTGTGGAACTACATGAGCGTTGCATACTAGCAAAATATCATTTGAATTTCCTTATGGCTGTTTAAAACAAAATGCTTGTTATTTAAAGTTATAAAAAACACCAATCAATTACTCTTAGTTCAATTCTCGTCATTTAGTAAAGAATTTGTAATTATATTTACAATTTAATAAGACTATAGGAATAATCTTAAAACTTAAAATAATCTTGGAACAAAACAGAATTACGAAAATAAATCTTAAAATAATCTTAGAACAAAATAGAATTACAAAATATTGTGTTAAAATAATTTAGTTGCAATCATGATTCAAAACTGTTAATCATAACTGTACGTGATATACACTTACATACATGTAGGCATATATGAGTTCTATGTGATTTTTAATATATGAAGGGCAAATATCCCCCCCACAAGTCGTCAAAGATCTTTCAGAGTGAACGTCTGCGATCCACTTTTATTTCTATGCACGCTATACGATCGTCAATTATACACTATGAAAAACTTAACAGTTAAAACAGTGGCTTAATTTAGCCTTCAATTAAGCTATTGAAATTTAACGATTTGATACAAAATATATGATTAATCGATGCGATGATCGGTTGACAACGTACATAAGCGTAAACTTGGTGTCCGGTTAATCGATTAGAAGCAGTATAGGTACGCATAATTAATAATGTATTCTGAACCAAAACTTTGCAGTTAGACACTCTTCAATGTTTAAATTAACGCATGAAGCTTTAGGTTTACTTAATTAATATGCATATAATACGATTGTACAATATATACAGGCTTATTAGAGATTAACCTAATTAGCATTTACGATGATAGACTATGAGGTCTAACTTTGACGCATTTTAGATTTGTTCTTGTACATTAAAAATGTTAAGTGGTGACAAAATTTTAAAAATGGATTTGGCTATAATAGGATAGAGAACATTGATTGTTTTAATAATCATTAATTAAATGAACCGAGTGTTTCAGGAAACCACTATTCTTGTTTAATATCTAAAATTGATAACTATATCATACTCTCAAATTTAGTTTATTAACTGTTAATAAATTGTTTGTCTGCTCTAGTGGCGATTTAATGACTTTTATCATCTCAATCGTTAAGGTCACGATAATCACATTAAAATTAAAATAACTGAAGGACAAATAGTGACTATTAAGCATAATCAAACTACTGGTATTGAAAGGCTGAAGACGATGATACACTCCAGTTACAAAACGAGGTAGAAACGCCCTATAGCACTTAAAATGTATCAACTAGAAATAAATGTTATCAGAAACATAGAATCTCTTTATTGCTGTACAACTTACAGAAAGATGAATTTAAAGCAACATGTTGATACAATTCAACTACCAACGTAGTAGAGACTTACGTAAGCAATTAAACAGCATCAACAAAGGAATAAGGGGTCACAGAAGAAAACTTCATAAACAGCAGAAACATAAAAAAAGATATTTGTAGATAAAGATGTTGATACAATTTAGTTTCTAACTTAATACAGAAATAAACTAGATATTAAAATGTATCAAGTTACTCACAAGAATACATTTTTATACAGCTTTGGAATTCAAATTGCAATATTTTGCAATTTGATACAAACTGAGCGTAAAAGTCTCAACAATCGCATACGTTCAGAAAATTACGTTCGTTTTGACTTCTCAAGTATAAATTTGAAATATTCTTTACTTTGAAGACGATGTATTTAAAATGTATAATCAGTAATGATAACGTTTTCTTTAAAGTTTAAAGTTATTTTGTGTTAGAGTCTGATAAATAAATCTAAAAATAAATTTCACAACTTAAATTAATCATAGAAATTATTCATAATTAATTGAACAATGAATTTATTTTAATACCTTTTAATTAGTAAATTATGGCATTTTTACTGCAGTTTTTTCATTCAGTGGTTTTTTTCTTTAGCATATTAAACAGTTATCTTCTATGTTAAGTTTACGATAAGAATTGAACAAATATATGGTTATTGATAATTAATTAGTCGATTAGTAAACAATTTAGTAAAAACAAATGTTAATCGTCGCAAAAATAGTTTGTATGTGTGCACACTGAAATGTGCAATAATAACAAAAATAATATATCGGTAAACAATAATAATAAAACATCAAAAAATTGTATTTTAATATTCTCTAGTTTTCTGTTATTCTACCAGAATGAGAAGTAGTATTTTTGTACCAGTCTATTAGTTTTTACACTCAATTATTTCACAATCAACTAAATAAAGTAATAAATATTATAGTTCATGAAAAAAATGTTATAGTGTGCTGTGTTAAGAAAGAATCGAGTAATTTTCTCATTATTTTCTATGAATTTAGTTCACAACATGTTACTAAATATCATTTTTAAGCTGATGTGACGTGAAACAACAAAGTACTATACTTTTCAAATTAAGCAGGTATCTGAG
>JAQIXG010003282.1:0-15324 GCA_034700105.1 Oconnorella tubifera
TATATATATAATATCAAATATGTAGTACCCAGACAAAACGTCCCTTAATACATTACCTTGACAAAACAACCCTGAACAAAATAACCCACAAAACAATCCCGTCAAATCATATAATAATCTAACCGTAACACTATCACTAACGCTAATTTCAATCCTAACCTTAATCCAAATCCTAACCCCTACCCTAACCCTAAAAATTAATAATCGGGGCTGAGTTATCGGGGCTGGTTTGACGGGTCACAAAAATATTTAAATACCAAGTTAAAATATAAAAATAAAAATTTACAATCGAAACTTCTGTCAGACCTTAGTTTTACTGACTCTGTGACCAAGTACAACTTGAAGCCAACTCAGTAAATCATCGGCTTGATCTTGACTTAAACTGTCTGCGTCTAAGAACAGAGCAATAACCATTTTAATAATATCTCACAATTTCAAACTTTAATTTTAGCATTAAACTCAACATTTAAATAAATACAATTAATTCTGTTCTTTCTACACCACAGGAATATAATAGCCGCTGATATAATGTCAAATAAATAATCTGGAATTGTCCAGATATTGAATTTTAGTATTAAATTAACATCAACAGATGTTACTATTACTGTACCAATAAATCCAAACTACTTTATATCAGCACCATGAAAACACCTTTATATCACCACTATAAAACATACAAAAACTATGAAAAAACCTTTAATAAGGTCATTATGAAAACACTATTAAAATACCTTAATATAAAAGTCATAAAATGATTATTATATACTCCTTGTAAATACATACATATTATAATTTAACACATTCTGAAAACGTGTCTACATTTAATAGCAATTTCTCACTCGTTTCATCTATTTTGGAAGCCAATTCGTTCTTATCTTCCATCAGTTCATTTTCAACAGATTTCAGATTCTTTTTATCGAACTGTCCGAGGTTCATGAGCACTAACTCGTCGTAGTTCTCAAAACAGTACAACACTTCGATGTCGCGCTGCTGCATTGCCTCCATGTAGGGGGACGTCTCAGCTAGATGTCGACTAAGAGGCAAAAACACAGACTAAAAACATCGTGATGTCATAAATAAGGTCGTTATTATTTTAGCATTACACTTAAATAGTTTTATACAACATCTCACACCTTTATTTAATACGGATTTTGTATTACAAAATTAAAATTACAACTAAATGCTTTTATATAGACATCATCTAAATTCTTTTATATAGACATCATCTAAATTCTTTTATATAGACATCATCTTGACACCTTTATTTAATAGAAATTTCTTACTATATAAAACTTTTGTAGATAGAGAAAATTCATCTTAAATTCATCATACTAACTTTTAAAATATTGTAGTTTTCGATACAAATTCAAAACAATAAAATCATCTATCAAGAGACTATCAAACATGTAATAAATACACTAGTATAATACTTATCTTATTCAACTTATCTAACCTTGGTGCAGATAAGTAATAGATATTTCTGCTGCCAGCTTTCATGCGTCCGACATATTCATCTAGATTTGTACGTTCACCCGGAGCTAATTTCGACGATTCAAACCTCAACAACTTTGATATTTCTTCCTGTATAACATACAACAATATACCGTTATTGATAAAACAGTATATACAACATATATATACCATATAAATAAACATTTTATTCAATATTTACATCAAACAGACATTTTGAGCAGAAATATCAAGTTAGAAAAACAATAAAGTTTGAATTGACATAAAGCTACCTTTTTTTAAATCTCAATTTGTGATATAAAAGAGATTTAATCGCATAATTATTATTGAAAACGCAATCATTATTGAAACAATACTACATATAAAACTGTATAATAGAAAATAATTTAAATATCGTCAATTCGATAAAATAAATATGAATTGAAAACCCGCTGTTCTTGTTCTGCAGTCGTGACAATTCCTTCGCGGAAAAACAGTCCGTACGCGTCGTAGAATTCTAGATATTTATCTTTATCTTTCTTTGATTGTTCTATGAAAAACTTTAGAACACGATTCGTTAGAACCCAGCGAAGCTTTCTAGACAATACACCACGAAAATACAATAAAACATGAAATAAAAATGAAATAAAAAATACAATAATAAAATGAAATAAGAAATACAATAAAAATAAAATATAAAATGAGAATGAATAATATAATAGAACAAGAAACAAACACAATTAATCAGAATTCTGTAATATTTTCAGCATTTTTATAATCTTCACTACATTACTGCTATTAATTTTAAAAGTAACGCAATTAAATCAAATAAAATATATAATTAGATAAGACTGCCTAATTAGACAACCCTATACCTAATTATACTACTCTATACCTAATTAGACAACCCTATACCTAATTAGACTGCTGTCCTGTAATAATTCACGACTTAAATTCAACGGAATGTCTTCACTGTCTACAACACCTGGAACCACAACAAAGTTCACTTGGCGTCACATCAGCACAAATACATATTACTCAATCAATAGACATATTCATTAGACAGAATAAACAAGCAAAATAAGCAAACAATAAATAAATTAACTAATAACTGTTAAAGATCAGTTAGTTACAGTTAAACTGTTTCAAATGTTTACAATTCTTACTACAAGTATAAACATATCAATAACTATCATATATCAATAATAATATCAATAACAATCATAAATTCATTAGACTATTATTATATTAAACAGACTCATTTAATTATATAGCATAATATAATTAAATTTAACGATTAATTAGAGAACTAATAATAAACTAACCTCTAACAAAACGCAGCCACCTAGGTAGAATGTGATTTGCTTTTGGTACAATCATTACTTTACGACTATACAGTGTTACCGAGACATCAGTCTCTCTATTCATATCAAACAAAGCTGCGACAAATAACACACCTTTTTTATTTGATAATGTTACTTACAAAATAGTATTTTTAAATAATTTTCAGCATATCGAAACATAGTTTTAAAATAGACTCTCCGTATTTATATAAACATTATTACTTTTATACAACTTTTCTTATGTCATAATAACAATTTTATTATGTTATAGTAACAAAATACAATTACATTTAATAGTATATACATAATATTTATATTAAAAGTAATATGCTTAAAAAATTAAATTTTTAAAAAAATTAGAATAAAAACAACTTGAAATAGAATTTTGCATCATTTTCATCGACTGACTTGGTTTATAGTCCGGCACGTAAAACAACGCGCGTATATTGAGTGGCGCGTCTGTTTTATAATGCAAGTAGTAGCGCGGCTTATCAAAAGTATTCGATATGAAACGATAGAACTCTTCATGCTGGTCTTCCGTGATGTCACGTGGCTCCATGGTCCATAAGGCCTGAGTTAAGAGTACAACAAATAAATAAATAACAATATATAAACAAAATAAACAACAAAATGTAGATAGATAATAAAGACTGGGAAAGTGTAGTAACAGTATAGATAATAATAATTATTATAAATAATGATAATTATTATTAATTATAATATAAATAATAAATTAATTCAAGAAATCTGTTACAATGAATAAAAATTTAAAAAAATGATTAAGATGAAGAGAGCATCAAAATAGAAAGATTGTTATAGATTAATCTATTATTGAATCAATCAATCTATCAATCAATCAATCAATGATTAAGAAATACCTGAATAACGTTGATTTTTTTTCCGTTTAGAAATATAGGCACCCCTACAAAGTTACTGTACTTCTTTACAACCTCTGGAACAAAATAATTCAAATCACATACTTTTTTATAGTTACAAATATTATGTATATAATAAAAGATCAAATGCTGAAATTTCATTACCTAATCTATTTAAAAATACAATCAAAATGAATTAAATCAATTTCTATCTTTAAATAGTCTGAGCTGATGCGACGTTAAACAATCAATGAACGCAAAACTTAAAAAAGTGTCAAAAGTCACAAAAAGAGTTACAAAAGAGTCACAAGAGTCACAAAAGAGTCACGAAAGAGTCATTGTCACCTTTAATCACTTCTTCTTTAGCAAAGCCATGACTCTCTCCTCTTAAATGCACGACTATCTTGGTCCCTCTCTGTACATTCTCTGCTTCACTCAGTTCATACGTACCCATACTAACATTCACACAAATATTTACAATTCAACTTACATTCAGCTTTATATAAATATCTACTAACTTACGTAGATAAGTATCTAAAGACTTACCTATCTATACCTAAAATATAAACCTCACGCATAAAAACAACCTTCCTACCTGTAACCTATCGCTCAAAAACAACTAAGACAAATATATAAATCTGTATAAACCACCTTTTTAAAATAAAACATAAAAGCTTGCTACCCATCGGAAGTCCATTTAAATGCAGGAGAGTCAGACTTATAAGACTGAGTGAACACGTCAACTTTATCAGCGACCATGAAAGTAGAGTAGAATCCCACACCAAACTGTCCTATGATGTTTTTATCAACCCCTCCCTTACTGGCTGCTTCATCTATAAAAGCCTAAAATAAAACATTTAATTATTAATGTATACCAAATACCTTAATCGGTATATATTTCACAATTACCGAATGAAGATATTTGGTTACTAGCTGCACCCTTTAGTACGACCGCTTAAATTGACAGCTACATCTGAAACATCGTTTATATAACACGGTAATTCACAACTTTAAACTTAACCTTTATCTATACTCAACTTCAAATTATTATTAAAATTAAAATAAATAAAACAAAGTCAAGGTCAACTCACTTTAGATCCGGATCTCGCTATAATTCCCAGATTATCTAAAATCTCCTGCTTTGTCATTCCTAAACCGGTATCCTGAAATTATAAACTTTCTTTTCAGTTTATTTTTCTTATTCTATCAAATTATCCATTTGTTAAAGCTGAATGGTGAAGCGGTAGATCACCGGACTCGGTATCAAAAGGTCGGGTTCAAGTCACCAATATATCGTTAACTTTGCTGCAGCCTTTAGAAAGACCACCATATCGTTATAAAAATCATTCACCAACAGTAATTCAAATTTTAAACTTATATTATCTTCTTACTATTACACAATAATAAACTAATTAAATAATATAAAAGCTACACAATATACATACTAATATTACTGACTTTAAAAAAGCTACAAGAAAGCTGCTTGTGTAATTTATATGTAAGGTAAAGTAATTAATGTAATCTCATTTACATGTAATTACGACACATGTAATTTCGAACAAAATGAATTTGAAGTTGTTTATTAAACAAACAATTGTTTCACCTGTATAGTGAATGTTTTTTTGTCGTCATCAACAGCTATGTGTATTTCTAACGGCAGATCTTTATCAACTATCTGCTGCCCTCCTTGCATTTGAAAATATCGCAACTTTTCTAAAGCATCGCTGCCATTCGATATCAGTTCACGAATGAAAACCTAAGCACACCTTTTTAACTCAAATATGTGCGTCTATTTAATCTAATTCTATCAAATATATCTTTTAAATCAAAATTAAATTCATGTTAATTAGAACTAAAAGAAATTCAATAACACAAAAATTAAATTGACAGCAATTTCGTTTCTAAATTGCTGTCAATTTACATTACTTTAAAATAAATCTCCCTATTTAAATTCTAATTACTTTATTACATCTAAATTTACTTTTAATTTATTACATAACTGATTATAAATTTATTTTAAATTAATAATCTTTAAAATCTATCACAAGCTTTATTATCAACCTCTTTCTCCGAATACAAAGACTTTGCAACAATATCTAACAGTTTTCTGGTTTCCGCCTGGAATTCTAATTTATCCGATGGACCCTTCGCTCGTTCTGTGTTCTTTATAATCGTCCGGTATTCTTCTTCCTCATTCTTTGTTTCATTCTCTGCCGGGGCCTGATTGGAGGAAAAGCTCCGGGTCCCAACAGATAAGGGTGCAGGGGAAGATATTAGTCCCCCCCGCAATGACTGACCTTTAGGGGAAAGAATAAAAGTTAAAATGAATAATTTGTAAATACGGATCTCACATTTACAATTTAAAGTAGTTTAATATTAGTTGAGAAGCAAAGATGTCATTTAAAAAATTTACGGAGAGGGCAGAGGGGGGGAAGGGCAAATTTATCATAATTAGTAGGAGGGGGAAAAAGGATAGGGCCCCAGCCCCCTCAATATTAATAACGTCCCTGTGGTAGATAATGAATACAGTTAAATGTGATTTTTTCAGACAGAAATTAGAACTTAATTCAACATTTATAATGATAACATCATTTTTATTTCATTAGCTTTTTTCTCATTGTTCCTTAATTGTAAGTAAATACAAAATCTTTTGATGCAAATTTTTTTATATAATCATCAACACAGCGATACGCATACAGTGTCTGCAGAATCAAAATAGACTTTTAACCCATTTAAATTCGACATGTGCGCAATTATTTAACATCAAATTTCGTAATAAAATAATAAAAAATACCAGAAATATTTCGCCAATTACATGCGCTTGGTTTTAAATGCGCGCTTTTAATTGGTCGGAGGGAAGTGGGCGTGGCCTGGGCGCTAAGTAGGCGGAGACATCGGACGGCGACAGAAACTTTAAATAGATTTGACTTTAACATGGTAGTGGCCATTCTTATGCAAGAACTAATTTTTTTTTTGGGTGGGGGGAGGCATCATGTAATTATTTTAGTGATGATTTCTATCAGTTTTAAACCGAATATTTTATTAAGTATTAAGAGTCATAATCTGATAGCTCATTATTTTAAATATAAGGTCATATTTTTACTAAATTAGCAATGTAGAATTTAGGAACAAACGTGGCACTTAGTAGATATTACAGTGAGAAATAGCTGTATTGGTAGGGATAGTGGTAGCGGTAGTCGTAGTGGTAGTGGTAGTTGTAGTGGTAGTGACACCTACGCGGCACCGTAACAAACGGTATCACGACAAAACGTTCACGGACAAAATGTTCAACGACAAAATGTTCACGACAAAATGTTCACAGACGAAACGTTCACGACAAATGTTCACAGACAAAACGTTCACGACAAAATGTTCACAGACAAAATGTTCACAGACAAAACGTTCATGACAAAATGTTCACAGACAAAATGTTCACAGACAAAATGTTCACAGAAAAACGTTCAAGACAAAATGTTCACAGACAAAATGTTCACAGACAAAACGTTCACAGACAAAACGTTCACAGACAAAACCTTCACAGACAAAACGTTCACAGACAAAACGTTCACAGACAAAATGTTCACAGACAAAATGTTCACAGAACAACGTTCACGACAAAATGTTCACAGACAAAATGTTCACAGACAAAACGTTCACGACAAAATGTTCACAGACAAAATGTTCGCAAAAAGTTCAAAGACAAGAAGTTCAATAATAATTTTTTTAATCCACGAATATCCTAAGAAGTTATACCCGGTTTCCACAAACAACAAATAATGTGAATATCGACTTCAAATTCAAAAGCCAATAAACTTTAATTTATATTGGAAGCATTATTTTGAAAATATTGTTCATAAGTTTTCGGTGCAAATTAATGCAGATAGATTTAAATTATTCCTTATAACTGAATCGAAACGATCTTGCTCTTGCATTTGCTCATCATTATGGAGTCGCCATCGAATGACGCTTAGTGTTAGACACGGCGCTTATATTTTATTACTACGAGTTGGCCTGTAGTTTCGTTTCTTGTGAATGTTACGGCGTGAATAAGCGCACATAACGTACATAATTGAGTTACAATATGACATTTTAAGGTACACATTGTCTCATCCAAAAAATTGTAATCGGAAATGTCAATATTACGTTTCTGAAAACACGTTTCGGTATTTATAAATGCAAAAACTGTAACTAGTCTCCAACAATTATGATGTGAACATCGTTGATATTAACGTTGTGTAGTGAGATTTTTCTGTTAATTTTTTGTCCTTGAACGGACGTTTTTGTTTTGTCTGTGAACGTTTTGTCTGTGAACATTTTGTCGTGAACATTTTGACTGTGAACGTTTTGTCGTGAACGTTTTGTCGTTGAACATTTTGTCTGTGAACGTTTTGTCGTGGAACCGTAACAAACTAAGTTACAACGTGAACTCTTATCGCGGTCAATAAAAGTATCACAAATAGTTGGTGGCAGAATAGAACAACGACATAATTGTTCGCAGAATGGATCAATGAAGTCAATCCCATTCAATGTATTAGCGCCACTAGTGTCTCTACAAATCACCAAATAGTTAAGGAATTTGGCGCGAAAATATAAAAATCATCCAATCAGATGACTCGATAATGACGTAATTTCGTTATTATTAAGCCAACTGTCCAATCAAATGTCAGTATATTGAACTCGAATAAAACTAGTTACAAGATTTTAAAGTCAAATTTAATATAAAATTAATTTATTTAATTAAATTAAATTTTAATTTTAATTAATTAAATAATATACGTCCTAGATTAGGCGACGGGGGAAAACGAGATGCGAAGGATAACGTTGAGGGAGCGTTTTGTTTCGAGAGATTAAGACGGACGAAGAACGTAAAGTTTTAGAGCAGGTAGATCCTTTGATATGGGAGTGTCTATATTTTGAGAAGGGATTTTTGTTAATTAAAAATAAATGATTTTATGAAATAAATGATTCAATTAATAATTTACGTAGACGTTTTGAGTCAATTTCAACAGGAAAACTTATTTGAGTGCGGGATTGAAATAGGATTGGCGAAGTAATTAGATTGATTTTGATTAATTAGGTTTTACTGAATTTCGTTCGAATTATTTGGTCTTAAATGAATGCGGCCTAAAAGGTCTAAGAATTTATTATATTGAAGAATTTATTCAAATTTTACTTTCAGTTTGATTCATATCGATATCATTTAATTTTAATCAATTTTATTTAAATTTATGTTTTTTTGCTATAAGTCTCTTGAGGATGGCTTCAAAGTCTACAGGTTTGTGTGATCTGACTGATAAAGAGCTGATTGGACAGTTACAGGTGGATTGCTTCTTGTTAAAATTATTGAATTTGTTTCTTCTTAAAGGAATGTAGGCTTATATTTAAAGGAATTTCTCAAAATGTTTGCTTGATTGTTTAATGATTGAGTTGGCTGATTGATTGATTGACTGACTTATGATTGATTGCGTGACCGATTGATTTACAGATTGATTGACTGACTTATTGATTGATTGCTTGACCGATTGATTTACAGATTGATTGATTGACTGACTTATTGACTAATTGATTGATTTTTTTATTTATTTACTGATTCGTCATTAACTAGCTGATTTATCGATCAATTAGAACAAAATCATAACTTATTTGTCAGGAGATAAAGAAAGAACTGAAAAAAGCTTGTCTAACGGAAGACATAGACACTGAAGTAATAGTGGACTTTGTTGAGACGCTAAATACAGACTTTTTCTTTATGAAGCGTAATGCAGACATAAGGCTGTTGGTAGCCGGATGCATTGTGCATTTGTATCGAATCTTTGATCCCATTGTGCCGTTTAAACAGACAAAACTATTGAAGGTATATTGTGATATAATACGGTATATTGGTATATTATAGGCTATGTACTGGTATTATATACGTATATTGGTATATAATACTGTATATTATATACCAATATATATATGTATATACTGTATATTAATATACGGTATTACAGTATATTATATAATAAGGTATATTGTGGCATAATATGGTATAATAAAGCACAGAATTACTAAAGTATGGACTACACTCTGAGTATTTAATATCGTCAAGTCTTGTTAGAGAAGTGGTTAGAGCGCTGGATTTGAAATCAAATAGGTCCAGGTTTAAATCTAGTAGAGCTCACTATTTTTCTAACTCGCTGCACCCTTTAGTAAGACACTTAAATTGACAGCGACGTCTGAGACATAGTTCATATAATTTGGTAATCTCATATGATGTGAAGTGGTAGAAAAATTGAAACAAAGCAGTATTGCGCAGTTTTGTATTTATTTGTTACGCAGTGTATATTTAGACTCGTTAAAGAACAACTACTAAGAATCAATGATTACAAAGCGGCCAGCTACAAGGAATGCTATTCTCTTTTAAAAGTTAGGCACACCTTTTTTTACGAAACTTTTCATTTATGATTTCTTGAAATATGATTTATAATAAGGAGCAGTAGATTTTAAGAAGCGTTGGAGAAGTGGTTAAAGCGCTTGACTCGGACACAATAAATCCAGATTCGAATCCGGTGAATGATTACTCTATCGCTAACTCGCCGTACCCTTTAGTAAGATGCTTAAATTGACTGGTATTTGAAAATTCGATTTCAGAAATTGCGCATTGAAATTTTTGTATTATTAATGATTATTGTTTTGTTCGCATTGTTATTTTATTTTTTTGATGACTTTGTGTGCCTTATATTACAGCACGTTTCAGAGCAGAAGTTTTTCCTTCATTTCTCCGATCAGTTGATCATTAAGCAAGATTACACGAAAGAATTGCGACAACTTATTTCAGATCTTTTTGATGCTGTTAAGTAAGTGATGGGTCGTTAATGATGTTTAATTTTAAAATATATTGACTGAAGTATTGATCGATTGATTGATTGGTTGATTGATTACTTATCAATTGTATGATTGGTTGATTGATTATCTGATTAATTAAATGGGTAACTGATTGATTGAATAATTGATTGATTGATTGAATAGATAATTAATTTGATTGACCTACTGAATAATTTATAGTTACTGATTGACTGATTGATTTATTGATTGACTGATTGATTGACTGATTGATTAAATAGGTAATTAATTGATTGACCGACTGAACAATTGGTTGATTGACTTATTGATTGATTGCTTGATTGATTGGTTGATTGATTGACAGACTAAGTCACAATGATTCAGTAAAGTTTGCTATAAGTTCTATTGTATCTTCTTTGATCAATGACACTAATTGCTGTGATGAGACTTTGGTTCAATTCATCTTTGATAAACTGCTATATAGAAACGATGTGAGTTCTTATCATTATTATCATCATCATTATCATTACTATCATTATCATCATCATCATCGTCATCATCATTATCATCATCGTCATCATCGTCGTCATCGTCATCGTCGTCATCATCATCATCATCATCGTCATCATCATCGTCGTCGTCGTCATCCTACACATACAGTTTATAAATTGTCATAAAATTGTGCTGATGTAACGTTAATGAATTCAAAGAAAGCATCAAGTTGAGATAAATTTGTGTTTTAGTCGAGAAAGAGTTCAGTTTATATGATGGCTAAAAGTGTCATCAGTGCTACAAGCAGTCAGCTGGAGCCTTTCTTAGTTAAGGTCTGTCTGGTTAGCTGTATTCAGTTAAATCAGCGATTAATTAGTGAATTGAATGATTCATTAATTAGATGAATGATTAATTAGTTAAATGAATGCTTAATTAATTAAATGAATGCTTAATTAGTTAGATGAAAGATGAATGCTTAATTAGTTAGATGAATACTTAATTAATTAAATCTATACTTAATTGGTTAATTGAATGACTAATTAATTAAATCAACACTTAATTAGTTAATTGGATGCGTAATTAGTTTAATTAATGATTAATTAGTTAAACCAGTTACTTTTTTACTTTTGCTGCATTTGACACAATTTAATCATCATCTGCAACAATATTTGTGCTGATGTGACGTTTATATCGTTGTTTCTTCATCAGATATTCAAGGCTCACTTAAATAGACCTTATTCTAAATCACAGCGAACAGAAATGAAGAAGTTTTACGTTCAAATCTTTGAGTTGTATCTCCTAGTACAGACTGTCATGCATGAACCTCTGCAGATCATTCAGTCTCAGTTAATAGTGCGTTTAATCTTGCATTATATTTACTTTGCTGAATGTTTAGGGTTAAGTTTAACGGCTGGATTGCAGTATTATACAAATGATGTTTTAGAAGTTGCTGACAGTTTAAATGTTGTACTAAACGGTGCAGCAAGTTTAGTTTAATGTCTGGATATCGTATTATACGAATGATGTCTCAGACGTAGCTGTTAATTTAAGCGTCTTACTAGAGGGTTCAGCAAGTTAGAGAAATAGTAAGCTCTCCGGGATTTGAACCTGGAAATGTTGCTACCGAGTCCAGCGCTCTTACCACTTCTGTAACGATAAACTTTTAACAAGTTTTTGCTATCGTTATTTAAGTTTTTGCTATCGCATTTAGAATGCCGAATCAATTGAGAATCGCGCTATGCTTCTTGAACTAGTAGGAGATCTCAGTGGCGCGCCTAATTGCTCTTTCATAACGCGCTATCCACAACTCTGGGTTATATTTCTAAAGAGGTTTGTGTTAAAAAGGCGTTGCTTTTATTCGGTTTGTTTTATAAAGGTAACTGTTATTTTGATTTTCTTATTTATTAGATCGTTTTTAAAAACATTATTTGAATTTTATTAATTATTTGATTGTTTTAAAATGGTAGCTTTTATTTTAATTGTATTGAAGAATCTATGAAGATATTGACAGAATTTCTTCAACTATTTAATTTATAATGAAATGCAAAAACACAACTAAATTGAATAACTGATGGATTTTAACATTTATAATTGATCTTTTTACAGTTCTTTAGACAAGGATAAAATATTGAGACGCGTTTTTGTCATTAAAGCTCAGAATATCTTGATGAATCATTTTGATATCATATCAAGCAACTATACTACTCCTTCATTCACAGGTGATATATATCTAAATCGTCATCATTTTCTCATCATCGTTAAAATCTTTATTATCATATTGTGTTAGCGTTCACTCGTCACTTGGTTTATGCAGAACAACTTCATTAGCTTATTGATTTCAATTTTATCTTGTGCGATTTAATTAACGTTATGTAATTAAAGGTCGAGTACGAAATTGATATATTTGTGCTGATGTGACATTAGACGATAAATGTTATATTTAAGTCTAGTTATTAAATTATCATCTTGAAACAAAGATATGCAAATAATAAACAAATATAGCAAACATGTCATAATTATAATTTGCTGTTGCGCAGATCTCGTTAGTAAGGTCTGCAGAAGCGACGCGTCCATTGACATTCGTCGTGACATGTGCTACTCAATAACGTACGCAGCTATCGCGTCACTAAATGATGTCACTAGCGCACTGATGAGTTGCGTTGTGGATCTCGCCGCTAGCGAAAACGTACGGTTTATTTAAACGCTACTGTTTTTGTATCGGTTTATTTAAACGCGTTTGTTTGTAGAATTGTAGAGCAATGAAGTCGTTGAGTTAGAACTTGGATTGTTTTGTTGACTGATCGATTGTTTGACTGACTTATTGATTGATGGATTGATTGATGAATTGATTGATTGATGAATTGATTGATTGATTGATTTATTAATTGACTGATTAATTAATTTATTGACTGATGAAATGATTGATTTATTGACTAAATGATTGTTTGACTGACTTGTTCATTGATTCCTTGATTGAATGACAGATTAATTAATTAATTAATTGATTGATTAATTGATTGATTGAATCAGTGTTTGACTGATTGATTGAATTATTGATTTACTGACTTGCTAATTATTTGATTGACTGACTGATTAAATGATTAATTTTCTAATTGACTGAGTAGTTGATTGTTTGACTGACTCACTGACTGACTGATGATTGACTTATTGATTGATGATTAATTGATTGATTGATTAGTCTCTCCCCCTGTCTCTAGGTATCTCTCCGTCGTGAAGCCATGTTTCTAATTGCTAAATTCTACGCGCGACATTTTGACCCCGATATAAACGCTACCCCCCAGTTATTTAGCGCTATAAGACGTCGTCTTATTGTCGACATGATGCAGTATACTCACAACGATAAGTCAGTAGAAAATATTTATAGATTTTCTTAAATTTTACTCTAAATTTAAATGAATAGATCAAAAAAATGATTAGAAATCCAAATCATTTGAGATCTATGCATTTTTTGTAAAACTTTGTGATTGTTTCAATTTTATTAATCGTTAATGTTTCAATTGTTCTCCAAGACTCCAACAAAATGACAAAAAATGGCTCTTTCATTCATTTAATAACCGTAACCCTAAACTTAACCCTAACTCTAGTTATCTTCAGTCCTATTCTTAGCAAAAATCCTAACCCTAATTCTAAGAATTAACTGTTGGGGTCGTTTTGTGAGGGCTTTTTTGTCAGGGCCTTTTTGTTGGGGCCTTTTTGTCGAGGCCTTTTTTAAAACATATCGCAACATTTTGTGCTGATGTGATGTTAAGCTATAGAGAAAAGCGTGCTCAGAATTGTTGTTAAACTGTTTTAGATTATTTGTTGAGAGATTAATCTACAAGTTTCTAGTCCCTACATCATTTGATCTGGTGACTAGGATGAAATGGCTTTATCATCTATACGCTGATCTAGGAAAACATGCTGATAGGTAGCTTATGCTTTTGTGAATAGCTTTATCATTCAGGCTTATGTCTTTTGAATAACCTTTTTAATTCGTTTTGAATAGCTTTATCATTTCTGTCTATATCTCTGTGAATAGCTTTGTTATTCCTGCTTATGTCAATTTGAATAGCTTTGTCATTCCTTTAAAAGTCATTTGAATGGCTTTGTTATTCCTTTTTGATTCCTCTTATTATTCCTTTATTTTTATAGAAAAATAAAAGGTTCCAATCGCGGCGTGACTATAATTCATTACTTGCTGCACCCTGTATCATTATACTCAAATCTCCTTATATTCTAGCTCACTACACAACTTACAATTGAATAATCATTTTGTGCTGATGTGACTTTAAACAACAAACGATAACTTTTCTAGGTGTGTATCGTTTATCCTGAAAAAGCCAGTACAACTGAAGAAAAAGTTGATCACAGTGATGAATTATTTGAAATCTGATCAAATTGACTGGAAACTAATTGATCCTATCTTATATGATCTAGCTGGTAAATGACATTTTTCGGCTACCTTTTTTTTATAGATTTGTTCTCATTAAATTGATTCAAAACTTGTTATCAACAAAACTTGTTGTACTTGATAGCAGTATCTTGTATAACTATCTTATAGATGCCTTTTTCTTGTGAATTTAAAAGTTTATTGGTTTTGTTTGAGTCATTTGATAAACTGTTTAATGATAAACGAACTGTTTATTTTGTTTAGATAGCGTGATAACGCTTGATGATTCGTCACCGGAATTCCACGCGGAATTGATAGATTTCTTTAAGTTTCTAGAATCTGATGTTCAGATGGTAGACTGTATGAATGATTTAATCTGTCGCGTTATTAGTTGTGTTAAATCTCGGGCATTAAAGGTAAAAAACGACACCTTTTTTATGTAAAGTTTTTA
>JAQIXG010003283.1:0-15323 GCA_034700105.1 Oconnorella tubifera
TGACTGTTTAAAATACTATATTCTTATAATTGTCAAAGCAATATATAAATTCTTTGAAACAGTCTAAATTATACGATATAAAATTAATTCTATAAATTATAGAATTAATCTTATCTAAATTATAAAACTTCATTACTAATAATCGACTTGCACATCTTAAATTCAGTAAGAACATAAGCGTTATATTATTTATAGATCAAAATTGTTAGAAAATATTCTATGCAAATTAATAATTTAACAAATTAAAACAGAAATCATTACAAAGCTAAAAGAGCATATAATATTAGTTACACTACCAAATGAATTTTTTTATTTCATGTAATGATAAAAAATTCTGTTATGTTACATTGTAACGGGCGATGCGCACAAAATATACTGCAGGCCTCTAGTTAGACTGTGTATACTGTACAGTATAATATAGGTCTTAAGTAAGAGTTTAATTATTTAAAAATAAAAATCTCAAATCTGCATCAACAAGTTTAGCTTCAAGATACGGAACATTAAACATCATTTTGTAATTAAATTCTAAGTAGATTCTAATCGTTTTCAAGGCAATATAAAAGTATACCTGTTTCGACGAGAGAACACTTTTGACTTTTGCAAATTTCGTTAAAATCCATCCATTGTAAGAAATCAATTGAGATACCGCATTATAATATTCATATTTTTATGAAAAATTAAAAGAAAATACAAAACTACGTTTTAGTTTGATAAGCAATTTAAAGTATTATAGTAATTATATTACGTCTATTTAAAGTTATGGGTACCTTATACTTTTTATATTATTAGTTTTTATATTATTAAAGTAAGTTTTACAAGTAAACACTGTAATTTTGATATACTATATACAAATTGGCCAACATGTTATAAAGAGTATGCCTAAATATGGTCTAACATAGGGCTCAATTTATATGCCTATACTTTAGCTAACTGATATTATTTATAGTATTTCAGAAACAATAAATAAGAATGAGAAATTATAAATAATAATAAACTTATTAATAAATATTTAAAAAATGTAAGGTAAGTAGACGTTGTACTAATTAAATAGATAGTTATAAAAGACCACACGTACACACTAACTGATATCAATATCAGTAATCAATCTAGGCCGTATTAGATCTGGGCCCACATTGATTTAGCTCATAAGTTCATTACTATGACATATTATCAACAATGAAATTATCAAATATCGAATATATCTATTTTACAAATAACTGTAAAAATTTCAACTTACTTAAACTATGATTATAATAATAATATAGCTATAATTTAGTTTGTTGCAGAAGCTTGTTTAAACTCATCGAGGAAATTTATAAATAAAACATACAAAATATTTGTGTATTATTTCTATGTTATATAAAATAACAGCATAAAGTATAGCTTAAACCAAAACGCAATATAAAATACTGCATATATATATACCAGCTTTTCTGGCCAAATATTACTAAAAAAATACGCGAAAACTAGACTTTATAAGAATTCGAAAAATAGTCATAATAGCAGCTCTGCTGCAGTAAATAACCGATACACAATTGTATACCTGTATCAGCTTCAGATTGATTACGACAACTCTTTAAATCCACAGTTCTCTTTGCAATGATCAATCAGTTAGAATCGCTTTGCGCACTTTGAAACTCTTGATCTCTCACGTGATTAAGCGATTCAGAAGTCAATAGTTTCTCTCTTTTTCTCTTGTAAAAACAATGCTACTCGATCACAAAGCAGCAGCTGAATTTGAACAAATCGTTAAGATATTGTTGCAGATATTACGAATGAAATGCAAGATTAAATTGTGAGCCCGAAAGCGGCGCCTTTTAGTAAATAATAAAATAAAAATTAGAGAAAAAATCGTTTTAAGTTTTCAATTTGAAAGTCAAATTTGAGGATTGTTTGAAGTTGAAGCGGTTGATTGAAGTGCAAAATAATAATTTGTTATATTTGAAATTACTGAGATTCGTAGATTTGTGGATTTCTTTATAATTGAAATATACAGTAAAATTTAATTCGCGGCCACGTACTTTATCATATCATTTAATTCTTGTTAAACTTTTCTGCTTTTAGTAAATATAAATTCGTATACTGTACATATATATTAAGCGTGCCATTTATTATTATTAATATTATTACAATAGAAACACAGAAATTCTTTAAAAAATATATTAATTTATTTAAGTTAATTCTTGACAAAATACTAACTTTTGAATAAAAATGTATTAGGGTGATATTGAAATATAGATTGCATTTACTTACTTGACTATCAGATGCTGCATATCTAAGACAAAACTGTGTTTTTAGATAGATTTACATCGATCTTCAGTTACTTTCGTGAAGATTTCTTTTTAAAATCTTATTTACATATTTATTTGCTTACTAAATTGTTAAATTCATGTAAAAACTGATGAGTGATCATTGGATAATGAATTAGTCTAGTGTTTTCCAACTGCTGCAACTATTACTGTGATTAACGTTATGTTTATAATTAATGGAAATATAATAATATTTTCATTAATTATAAACATAAAGTTAATCACAGTAATAGTTGCGGCACTCTTTACTTAAAGTTACTCTTTACTTAAGTTGTTATTTCATATGTAAATTGATATACAGTAATTGTACAGTGTATATGCATTTGCCGATCTCCTTTTCAGAATATTATTCATTAAACAACTTTAAGTTGCTTATGTATGTCTTATATATTATTATATCTTATATATTATTCGGATAGTCTACGGTATAACCTTTCAATATTTAAAAATCATAACAAGTAACACATTCCCGTCTTTAAAATTCATTAAGCGTTCTTATTTTTTTAATAACATCTATAAAATATTTAAATGATAAATAAGCTGAAGAATTAATCTAAAATGTATATTAAATTACACATTAGGCTGATCGATGATGTTGTCCTTGAGAACTACAAACAAAAAAAGAGTCATCAACTATCTAAATAAGAGTTTCTTGGTTAAAGTTTAGCCTGTAGGGTTAAGGTTAGAGTTCGGAGTAGCGTTAGGATTAGAGTAATTAAGGTTACAGTTAGGGAAAGGGTTAGAGTTACGGTTAAGGTTATCGCTAGGATTATGGCTAGGGTTAGGGTTAAGGCTAGGGTTAGGGCTAGGGTTAGGTTACAGTTAGGGATAGGGTTAGAGTTTGCCTTAACCCTAATAGCCATAACCCTAACTCTAACCCTAACCCTAGCCCTAACCCTAACCCTAGTAATAATCCTAACCCTAACCCTAGCTCTAACCATAACCCTAACCCTAAAGCCATAACCCTAACCCTAGCCCTAGCCCTAACCCTAACCCTTATCATAACCCTAATTCTAACAATAGCCCTAACCCTAGCCATAACCATAGCGCTAACCCTAGTCTCTAACCCTAAGCTCTAACTCTAACAAAAACCCTTACAACAACACTATTGTTAGAATCCGTAGTTAAGATTTCAGTTGGCGAAATATCCAGTAGGTGAGTTGACTTAAAGCTCAGATACTTTTGAAGTTTAGTAGATTATTGTTTCAGTGTTGTTCTTACCCATGAAGATCATGAACTGTTGAGACTATGCAATTTATTCAATCAGCATATCAATTGCTAATCTCAAAAGTCGCAGATCCTCGGGCCAGCCAAGTGTTCTTCTTCATATCACCTCTTGTCTTGTAAGTTGTTTTTTAAGTAAGAAAAAAGACAAATCTTCATTAATGAATCAGATCATATTCGGTGTTTACTGCTCGATAGTTGAAGTCGGTATGTTGGATTTCAAAGACTGACGGAAGTTTTCTAAGAAAATATTACAACATTGTTTCAAATATTTTACTTGGTGAAGCTAAAGATGCACTGCAACAAAAACCGAAGAAACGGAAACGCCATAACGAAAAATAATTATAAAAAATATATAGTAAATTGTAACGCATGTAAATTGTAAACATATATACTATTGAAACGCAAACGTATAATATATACACTGTAGAATAACGTATAATATTGTGAATATTACCTCTGAATTAATTAAGTTTACGAAACTATTTACTTATAATATACAGCTTATATTCTGCAATAAATCAAAGTACATTATGCAAGAAGTATCTACATAATTTTTGTAAATATATATTAACATGCTCTAGTTGTAGTTTCTTGTAACAATTATTACGAAACACTCGTCAATTTATAACCAAAAAATCAGCCACGTGAATCAACTTACCATTTGTTTGTTTTACTTAAGCTTTAATTAACTATATCGATTTCAAACTGTTGTCCAAATTCTGTCACGGTCACTAATATATTATTTCGTTCAATCAGTCTCATCGTTCTTTATTCTTTACCTAACATTCAAGTTAAATAAACATAATCATAAAGCAATCGTTTCAATCAAAAACTACCGAAGTTTGATAAGTAAGATTCTAGTCTATTTTCTTCTTTATACTTCTACCGATTTAAGTAAAATTTTGATGACTATTTACTTTGTATAAATCTAAGCCTAATGAATTGTCAAGTTAAATTGTTCGTAAAAGCATGATATTGTCTGAAATAACACAACAGAAGACGACATTGCTTTGGGCTCTAGAACAGGAAATTGACACTGCAAATACAGCTGCTGTTTAAGCCGCAGTACCATGGCAACGGAAATCTTTAACGTCGCAAATGAGAGTCTAATCTCTAAAAGCAATTGTTGAGTCGCTGTACACTTTTACGTTTTCTTGTTAGAAACATTTTTATACTTACTTAAAGTAATATAGCGGCTACCTGTGAGATATATATGAAAACCAGTAATTGATAAGATTTTCAATAAAGAGTCAAATATACTCATTTGTAATTAAAATATGTACATTTGCACAGCTTTTTAAATTATATATCATTTGTATGAATGTTATTTCTTGTTTGTTTAACGAATGATGCAGTATGGTGCAATAAATGTACCAAATAAAAATGTAGCTCATGTAACTGTACGGGGATATAGCTCAGTGGTAGAGCATTCGACTGCAGATCGAGAGGTCGCCGGTTCAAATCCGGCTGTCCCCTTTATGTTTTATTAAATGATAAATAATACTTTTCAATGCATTATATTTATAGTGTACCTAGTAAATTACGATATTAATACATTAAAATATTATCTGGAATTGATAATAATTAAATTAACTGAATTCAAATAATATATAATTTAATCTAGTAGTAGAAATTCAATGTACAATAGGCCAGCTGCTTTGTAGCCGTCTCACGTTTTGTTGTCACGCGTCAAATATTAAACCTAGGCCTATAACTGCTATCAGCTGATATATGTTTTAGCAATTATTGATCACAAGCTACTTTTTCTATTTTATATTATTATTGAAAAGCAATTTAAGTAAAATACTGTACTGGACGAAACTGTAAGGGGATATAGCTCAGTGGTAGAGCATTCGACTGCAGATCGAGAGGTCGCCGGTTCAAATCCGGCTGTCCCCTTTACGTTTTATTTGATACTAAATAATTAGAGATTTAATCTGGGCTCTTTTGTTAATTGATATAATTAACAAAAGAGCCCAGATTAAATCTCTAATTATTTAGAGTCTAATTTATCGTATAGGCCCTCCTCATTACTTTTGAAAGCTACAGATTATTAATAAAAATTATAAATGTGACCAACTAACCTTATGCATTAAAAACGATTGATGAATCTTTTTACTTTCATATATGACGGAAAAAATCACCTGACGAATATCGGAACTCTGAAAAACAATATCTCTCAGATAGATCCGGTTGTTTAGACAAGAAACAAACAAGTTATAAACAACGGATGGCTGTGGTTTATTCGATTTCTTCAAATATCGATGTATTCGTATACCCTACCCTGTATTTGTAGAATATAAAATATATTTGCAAAAATTATTAATATTAATATTTAAACAACTGATATACATACACATTTCACTATTATACTATTATTATTATTATTATACTATTATACTATTATTATACTATTTATTAGACTTATATGTTTAGACATAAGGTTGCTAACGGAACAAATAAAATTATTTCCGCCGTTACAATATTCTACTTACTATGTGTATATGCTATATTTTACATGATATAGCTATTTTGCAACTTTCTGCATTCTATAAACAATAAGTCCTAATAATCTAAATTTAACACAAACCACCAACGGAATTTCAAGTCAGCACGACAATGCTTAGAATCATTGAGGAAATGAGAATGCAATTTTATTCACTAAAGACATTCAAGTAATTGGTTCAATTAGAGAAAGATACCTACATGTTGTGTGCGCTATTTGATGTAGTATGTCGTCGCAACGGATGCGCATTGCGCATGGTGAACTGAAGCGAACATCTTTAGGAAAAAGATCTTGATTTCGAGCTTCCGTGAAGTCAAATTTTATTTAATAATAATAATAATTGACTTTTATTTTGCAATAAATTCCGCATATAGAGTAAACTCATCAACAAAACTTCAATCGAGAAGAGAAAATAGTTAAAATGTAAATAATGCAAGAACTGATAACAAAGTTGTTTGTATATATTTAAATTTGTATTTTCGTTTAAAGTCGCTTTCCAGTGTAATTCTTTTTAAATAATAGCAATATTACTCGTTTGTTTAATGAGTTGCACTTATGTTGCATTATATACCACGGTGCATATGACTACAAGATTTTCTCAGCCCATAAACTAAAGCATAAAATACACAAAGAAAATGATCCTTATTATCATATCATGATTTACAAATAACTAAAATTGTAATTCTGAAAATTATAACGTAATCAGGGTGACAGGAACGCATTTGCAGAGGGCTCCTGTCACCTGTCGAATATGCACTGTAACATTTAAAGAAAGAAGTTATAATTTGCCGGTTTAATATAATAAGATTTTTTTTCATATATCCAACTTTTATCTATTATTTAAGAATGGAGTTATTTATTGTTCGTAAAAAGTGAACTTAATATGGCAAAAACTGATCTTAATTTGAAAATATTTATGCCTTGTGTATCGTTTTATCAGAGATCGATATGCAATAGGCTGACTCTTTGATTCGAGTGACATATTTCTACGATTCATTTGAGAACATTAAAAAGAATAATCCACGGATCTTTTTAAAATCATTTGATATAAAGAAGATCTTCAATTGTAATCAATAGTAGCTAGTTAAAACAACAAATTAATATACATGTAGACCTAGACTAACGATAATTGAATATAAATATTTTGCAAGGAAAGTAATTGTTTAATTTTAATTTTATTATTAGTTTTACCATTTTATAATGTTTACCTCTAGTAATTTCAGTAAGCTCCATGTGGCCGAAGCCACTAAAGACAAAAATTCTTATTCCGTGCTAAGTGCTTATTGATTTAAAAGTATTATTTTCAAATAATTTTTCTCTTACTTTTCTCAATGTTTTCGTCGTGGTAAATCAATAAGTTTACATTTAATTAACAAATTTATCAATTGAGCTGTCTTCGTCAATTTTTGCTCGTCTAAAAACCGCACTGACTACTTTTTGATAGAAGCTAGCTGAATCCAGTGACTAGTTTAATTATATATTGTAATTAAAAAATTGAAATCGGTGTGATATGGGTAAAATAAAAGTAAAAATATATTTTATTGTCTCGTACAAACGTCTAGGTAAGCTTATTTTTTTCAAAAAAAGCTCTGCACAAATATCGATGCTTAGTTATAATTAAAGAAATCGCTTTAAATTGCTAATATGGATGATAATGGATTACTGATAAAATCTATAGAGATCAGAATTTGATTGCATTTTATTATTATCAGTAGCGAACATTGATCTTATTTTCTTTGCAAACTACTATGAGAAGATCTGAAACAATTGTATAAGCTGAATAATTGTGATATGGATTATGCTGAACGATATTCGATGAAAATGTATACAAAGCGGTGAAATAGATTGTTGTTGTGGATGAATCGTCTGTTTGTGTTCATTGTTCCATTGTTTTTTTTCTAATCATTGTGATAGAAGTAAATTGTGTAAATTTTGTTTAACACAATCTTTTACTGTTGAAGCATTTAAATAAAAGTTTAATTGCAGAGTTTTAATCGGATCTGTTATATAAATCTATTGCTGATTTGTGTTTTGAAGTATACTACATTTTGAAACTGTAGTTTGAGATAACATAATTTTGCGATAAAATTGATTTGTTAATTTTTTAATTTGATATCGGGATTCATTCTACTCATGAAAACCTGAAATTTATAACTATATTATAAGCTTACATGTAGCCTACAGTAATTATTACATCAAGTTTTTATAATTATTTAAAATCTCAAGTAGTTATTATTACATCACTACAAAGCATATTTATGTGTATTTATGAACATTACCCAAAAAAATACTGAAGTATTTTTGTCAAATGAGAATTCAAATAAGTGAATCGTGATAAAAGCAAAGTGACAAATATCTCAGATTGTTTTGGAGCGCGATTCATTATTATACAGATGTACTTCTGTCATTTTCATCATAGAAGCGAAAAGATGACATTAATATGAAAATTCACTTTTTTAACTTCCATAGCGCGCAGCTATTCACTGATTAAGTTTTGTTTTTACTCGATATTGCGAACTATCTAAACTAGGCCTATAGAAGAAAATTTAAATAGTAAAAATTTGTTTTTAAATAGAAAAACAGTGTCAAATGAAATGCCACCCTGTCATAAAACTACAAACCTATAGGGTTTAGTTTAAAATCAGAAAATTCGTCTGGAAGACTTTGTCTGTAATAATTATAGATAGTTATTTATATGTTATCTCGCATAGGAAAAAAAATCTTGGGGTTTTCAGTTAAATGTATATTGAACGCTTCATTGTTCCTTGGGGATTAAAATATAACGTTGTTTCAGCCTTTTAAATGCTCTAATACAATCGTCAATAACCATTTTAAAAACTCATCACTCACTCAAATGATGTCATCGATTATTGACTCATATATACTAAAATCGATTGTTGACTTACTTATTTCAACATTAAGATTTAGCTATCAGTGAAATGATTGACCTATTTTCAGTGACAGCGATGTAAATTAATACTAAATCGATAGATTTATCATCATCATCATCAGAATTTAGCAATGAAATTGATATTAGAGACTTTTTTTGTTCATGGGTCTTAGTCAGTCAGATGTTCTTCTGCAATTTTCCCACCAGGATTACATTTATAGCTCATTGAGACGCTATTTTGATAGCAATATCTCTGGATAATAGAGATCTATAATAGTGAAATACTGATTTCACATATTATGTACGACAAATATACACTGAACATCAATACTATTATAGTTCAGCTTTAAACCTGGATCTATTCTTTTCGTTTATATCACAACGGGCGATAAACTCGAATGAAATTTAAACTAAATACATAAAGTAGTTTATCTTCAATAAATTACGGAGCTTACTACTTGAGATTAACTTTGATATTCTAGTCGATTAATACGATAAAGTGCTATTTATAGTTGAAAAAATTATTCACTTTTTCAATTCAATATGCAGAAATCTTCACTTTAGTGATAAGTATTTTCCCCTTTTAAAAAAACAGCGAATAAAAACATGCTATTTAAAATATAAAATATTTTCTTAAATGTTTAAATTTAATGCAAAGAAACTATAATGTACTTATTGCTTTGCACAAAGTAAATCGTAACTTTATGTTATATGTGTATGATAAATAACCAGCTGTGCTTGTTTTTCATTCTTATAAAAAGACGATATCGTTATACATCAATGAGTTTTGCAAAAATTCAAACGTCAACTAATTAAATTTTAGTCAATACTGAATGATTCGTTATCAAGTGTAATGCTTAAAAAGAAGACATACTAAAGTGTAGTTCAGAATAGAAAAACATAATAGCATATCTAAATAATTGACATAATGTCACATAACTGATAAAATCTACAGTATGAAACGTTTAGAAATGCTTCAATTGGTATTACATTTTAGAAAAAGTTACGATTCAATATTATCGATTCAAGATTTTTAAGCAAGTACTTTAGATGACAATAATAAATATTGTACAATAAATCTCTAATATTAGCTTTTAATTTAAGATAATCATTAATTAGTTTCTGTAGTTTCACCGTTAAATATAGTAGGAAACTAATATATCCACTCACTGTAAAACATTAGTTAAATTATATTTTATTAATATCCATCATATCAATCTGATATTATTTATTCTATACAGCAAAACAAAGAATTATTTGTTTCATTAACAAACGTCTCAAAATAAGAACAAACGGCATTATACTTCAATGTAGATTATAGTACGATATGTGAATGATAGACTCATATTGATAACGTCTGAAACACTGCACTCACAATAAAAATAATTCGCTAGACAAGTTGATATAGTTTTGGAATAAATCTATCATCTAGATGATACTAGAGTGAGATAAACTTGAATTGGATGAATGAGTCAAATGATATGCAAAAAGGCACACACACAGTCTCTGTTGGAAAAACAGTTTTTGCGAAGAGAGTATAAACTATAATGAAATTGAATTTAAACAAACTTATTAAATTATTTCTCTACATTTAGATATAAAACAGCAGTCCGTTATAACATAATATTAAAGTTAGAATATATTTAATGCATGATTGTGCTCGGTTTTTATTAAGCTAAATAGCCGAAAATTAAACTTTTAAATAGACAGTATATAATTATAATTAGTCAAAGCTTCGCAACGTTTCTAGTACAATACCATTACTATAGAAAAACAGTCAAATACTAAATGGAGACGAAATGAAAATTGATTAGTACTATTGCAGCAGAACTGACGCTAATTTAAGTTACTATCAATAAACTATTATCAAGTTTATAATTATAATGTCTCCAGCTGTGATTGCAGCAACCACAACTTGAGTTTTAACATAAAATTTGCAACAAATTTATGATTATATAATGTAAAACATAGAACAACCAATGTTATAAGTATAAATGCAGCTCACTACACGGATCACAAAAGTTCAGCTAGAATCAGATTACAGAGACTCTGAGAAAAAACAGATTTGTTTAGAAAGGCTCAAGACTTATGAACAGGACCTAGGCATACATGTATTCTTGTTTAACGGTAGAAACTTTGACATAACTACAATTTTGAAATTAAGCTCAGTTAATTAAACAAATTTCATTTATCGACTCATCAAATAAAGCAGTTTTAATTCATTTTTCAAAAGTTATGTAAAGCATTTTTAAGTATAATTTGTCAAGCTTTACACTGCAAACTAACAAAAATCAATATGTGATTTAGCAAAGTGTTTGAAAATAAAACAATTGGAAGCTTCAACAATTGATATATCAGTAGAGATTGTCTATGTCGCATAATAGTTTTGCATCACTTTGCATAAAATATTACAATTACTGAATAACAGGAAAATTACAATCAGATACATCATCATAACGATCTTTAACGCTGGATATTTTACTTCGCTGAGCTATATTATCAACACAAATACCTAAATTATGTTTAATGTAATTCTAAACTGATATTATACACAAACGCATCAAGTTCTTGAAGCAAAATCACCTCGACGATAATCCGGCCGACGATACTTCCCAAACAATATTTTACGAAAGGCCGATCGAAAATCCGGATTGAATATTGTATAAATGATAGGATTAAGCAGACTATTAAGATATCCCAGCCAGTTAATCACACCGAGCAACATATCTGGAAACTGACAAGGCTCATCGTGGAATAAATCGCAAAACGGCCGCGTGATGGCAACAATAAAAAAAGGAAGCCAACAAACGCAAAAAGAACCAGTAATAATAGCGAGCGTTCTTGCCGCTTTTCGCTCTCGCTTTTGTTCAATTTTCTCCTTAACTCTTTTCTCTTTTGTTTTTGGCGAAGCTACGCGAACGGGCTTCAACTCAAGATACTGTTTCGTCAAATCTAAGAAACTTCCTCGAACGCTTAAGTTATCAGCTGTAGCGGGTAATGTATCAATCGAGCGCTGATCGCGTCGATTTAACGAAAAATGACGCGGCAAAAGCCCCGGAGAATGATTAGGACTGCCATCCGTACTGCGGCACGTTTTGCCTAATTGCGTTGACTTCGTTTCGTTACGGTTCGCGTCGTTTTTAACGTGATCAGAAATCCCGTTGCACGACGCTACGTGCCGGACGGTCAACTTTTTCCCTGGTGTTTCGACCCCGCCGCTGACCTCCGTCGGCGAGGGATTCGAGACGTTGGACGGACCGTCAAGCGCTATCGCCGAGTCGTCGATCTTCGCTTTTTGTCGGCGACTTTGACGGAATCTCTTTTTGCGTATGCGAGCACGCGCCGCGAGAAACACCTTCGTGTAAATAATGATGACCGCGATGAAAGGCACGTAGAACGCGAAGACGGTAGAAAATATCTGATAGCCGAGATTCTGATTTATGACGCAAAAGCCAGACTCTTTTGGGTCGTTTTTCTGGAAGAACAACTGAGACACTGAAATGGCTAGAGCGAGAGTCCAACTGATGGCAACCATTAGTAGAATTTGTTTCGCTGAGCGATTATGAATATAATCAACCCTAGTTACAGCCCAATATCGATCCATCGATATAGCAACGAGGTGGAGTATAGAAGCAGTACAACAGATGACGTCAGACATTACCCACATGTCACAAACTGATTTACCAAGAAACCATTTCTCACTGACTTGATTGACGGCTGCCAGAGGCATGACAAGGGTGGCAACCATTAGGTCGGCGCCTGCCAGAGAGGCAACCAAGTAGTTGGCAACATTGTGAAGATTTCGTTCCAGCACGACAGCCGCGATGACAAAAACGTTTCCGATGACAGCCGCGAGAATGATAGTCGCGAGGATGATTAGTGTTGTGAAGAGAACGATGAGATTGCGAGTGACTTTTTGGGTTTCAGTGGATGAAGCGTTTGTGATGTTGTTAGAGGAATGGATGGATTGAGTTAGTGAGTAGTCCCACATGTATGATTCCAGTGATGAAGGGGGTGTATGAAGCTCGCTAAAAAGACCGAGTTTCTCGAACTGGTCATCCATTCAATGTGTAAAACGTAAGATTACTTGATATCTGAAAGAAATAAAAATCAGAAATATCAAATAGGCCTACTATATGTGCTTTGAAAGTAAGATTTATCACAAAATTGTTGTTGCTGCTATCTGGTATAAATATTCAATCTAACAGTAATTTAACAGTATTTTGAAATAAGTATATTTTATTATGTACGCGGCTTGATATAAAATTTAACAAATCAAATTAACAAAATGAAAATGCCTACAATGGAAAACTTTGTCGTTAACTGATATCAAACTGTATATAAAATATAATTAGGTGAATAAATTAAGCGTTTTATCTTGTATCGAGAATTATAAATCGTAACTCGATACCTTAATGGCACATAATGGTACAGAATTTAAATGACAATGACTAGACAATATATTTTATATTCAATAATTAGTTTTTAACATTTAAAATTGGTCTTGAAAAAATACAAGCTGTATTACAAAAACATCATAAATAGTATTAACGTATCACATTGACATTGTGATACATTGATACATTGACATACATTGATACACTGTACATAGTGTATAGTGATACATTGATTATCATAAATAAGATTATCATACATTGACATGACCATGCATTGTAAAACTATTCATTTAAAATGTATAGTATTACAATGCATGATATTCAATAATATATTGTATTATGATCTAATAATAATTCAACATCAATAGAGTGAGCATTACATTTTATCTTTTAGTACACTTAAAGTTGTGCAATAATATTTTCAAATATAGTTGCTTTACGTTTCCAATACGTAAATCATTATGATTAATTCTACGATGACGCAAGACGCAGATATTCTAGTTTTAACGTGAATAGAAATATTTCGATTGATTATATCAACTGCTGTCAACGTCCTGTCACAAACGACACGCATCACTGCCATGAGTTCACATTGCAATTGACGTGATCTTATTCATTGTATCTTCTCTCTACAGAATCTCTATCAGCCAAACACATGCACAGCGTACAACTGAGCGTTCAATACCATTCGACAGAATGACAACTGAAACAAAGGCTTTATCTGTAGAAATTTCAATCAAATAAATAATGTCGTGTTTTGTAAACAGGAGATGAATGTTCTGATAACGGATTATTGCGTAAATATTAAATTATATAACTTCATCAACAAATTTATCCATATGTTTATTAAATTATGTAACTTTATCAACAGATTAGTTCATATGTTTATGCGTTCTGTTTATCAATGTATAAGTTATTACCTGCGAATTGTTAGCTCTCAAATTTCTTAATAAAAGTCAAACGACGTGTTTTATAGTCAGTAAACGGATTCATGTGTGAATATTTCCGAAAGGGAAATGATTTATTGTTACGGTTAACGTAACGTTAAAGAAAGGACGACATTCCAGTCTTGCGGATACGTTTTCTATACGAAAAAAAATTGCGTTTTTTCAGACATTTGATATAATATGATGTCCTATAATAAATCATATAATATGATTGTAGTAATTATCACTATTGCAATTATAATTAATAAGTGATATACTAAATATTTGACATAGCGACAATAAGATTCACTTATGAATATTTAAGCCTCATATGTATATTTAGCAGACTAATATCAAATATATCAGTTCTGTTAATTATTAAGTAAAAATTAATTTCTTTTTCTGCGTATACATTTTCTTTCAATCAAGAATAATTATTATTGTCATTATCATTTAATAATATATTGAATTGACATAACATTGACACATTGACATTGCGTCATTGATTCTTTTCTTTATTAAATTCATTCAATTTGTATATTATATATGAACTTTTATTCACTGAAAAACAGCAGTAATTCAAATTATAAATAACAAACACGGAAAAATAAATAAAAAATAAAACTCACAGAACTCAGTGAGCAAATATCAGATATATAGCAAAAAAATAAATAACACAAAATTCTTCACTGAGCAGAATATCACAAAATTAAGCAGTAAATATGTCGAAATTACATTTTAAATACTAAACAATTTTTTTTGTTTAATGTTAAATATTCTCAATATTTATTAAGTCCATGTATTATATATTTAAGCTTATGGCAAAAAAAATCCAAAATTTTTCCGTCACTATATCATATGTATCTAGATTTAAAATACCATATTTCGATTGTAATTTTTCAAAGTCTTTATAATCAACTTTATTAATTTTCAATTGTTTACACAATATTTTTTTAAAAATTAGAGAATGTAAAAAGTTATATCTACGTAGGTCATAATGCAATTCAAAATTAAAATGACCACTATAATATTGACAATATCTTATAATTTTAGTATCTTTTGTTTTAA
>JAQIXG010003284.1:0-15322 GCA_034700105.1 Oconnorella tubifera
TATTTTTATTTATTATTTGAATTTTATTATTTGAATTTTAATTATTAGTTTTAATCATTTAACATTTTCTTATTTATGTTAATTTTCTTATTTATTAATTATAAATTATTTTATTTATTTTATTTATTTATTTTAAAAAGTGTAAATTTCAGTAATAGGCGAGATCCCCAGTAGGCGAGATTCCCAGTAGGCGAGATTCCCAGTAGGCGAGATCCCGGTAGGCGAGTTACCCAGTAGGCGAGTTGACTTGACCCCCTATAGAACATATACTAGGACCGTGTATACAAACTAATTTGGTTTCAAAGTTTGAGAATCAGAGTCCATAATATTAAATATACAGATGTCAGTATCCAAAATATATTGAATGGTAGGCTTAATATTTATTAATTAGATAAGAAAAGATAAAAGAAACAGTATTTTTTATAATCGATACAATAAGCATAAGCTTAGTGGTATAGCTATTTGCCTAAGGCCTATTATCGCTATTCGGCTTATATATAGTTGCAAATAGTTGCAGGAATAGGCCTAATAGACTATTAAATTTCAAATAATAAAGAATATTAAGAGAGAGGGGGGGGGAGGTATGATGAAACTCCCAAAACTACAATTTTACAGTTCTCTGTTCATTCTTTACAGAATTTGCACTCAAATTTTAAGTTAAGTAACGAATAAAATCAGTAAAGCTATACTTAAGCTATAGACTTATGGCCGGTGCAACATATTACTCCCCAGTCATTATTTAACGTTAAATAACCACTCTCATCTGATAAGAGTGATTATTTAATGTTAAATATTAACTGGGGAGTGTTTATTTAACGTTAATTGATGACTGGGGGAGTGCTTATTTTACGTGTAATTATTACTGGAGAGTGCATATTTCGGGGAGTGGAAATTTGACGCTGCACCGGTTCCACGAGGAACCAGCCATATTGCTTATAAAAATTCATGTGTATAGATCGATATTTACATATTTACCGATTTCTTAAAATTATGTTGAATGACACATGATGTTGTTCTAATAGCCTGACGTCATTAAAAACAGATGACGCTATAGTCCAAATGAATTAGTTATAATTATCAGATTTTAACTGTATATAGATAAAATTAGTTTTTTTTAGTTAAACAGGCTTCCTGGAACCAGACAGTATGACATAGATGTCATAGACCACTTGTAATAGGGTAATATTTCAAATCACAAAAAAGGAACGTATTTTATATTTAATCTTACCAAATATATACAGTAAATATAAATCATTCATATAATTACATTCAACTCAATGTTATAAGACAATAATGGTAGAAGTCATATAAATAAAATGTTATAAATTACTAGAGAAAACGAAAACGTAAAGAGATAGAAATAAATAATACTGGTAATCAAAATACTGTTGTAACTTTTCCCAGTAATAGGTCTAATACAATATTATACTAAAATTATAGTTTTTTAAGTCAGTTAAAAGTTTCAGTTAGTTTTGAATCTTATTGTAAACAAAAATTAAATTATTAATATATCTTATATATTATATATTAGAATACCTATGCGAGTATTCACGTTAGCTGAATTATTTTTGAAGTATGCGCATAAGTTGTATTTTGAATGTATTCACATAGTTGTATTTTTTTAGATACTCTTATAAGATGTATTTTTAAGGTTTCACTAGTTGTATTTAAAGAGAAAAGATGTATTGTCAAGTATTTATTTTAGTTGTGTTTTTTATATATCTTTATTAGATGTTTTTGTAAGTATTTACTTTAGTTGAATCTTTCGTTATTAGATGTATTTTTTAAGCCCTCCAATTAGTTGTATTTTATAAGTCAACTTAGTTATTTTCACTAAAGTGTTGAGTACATGCGAAACACTCTGTATTACCCAGAATTTAGTTGTATTCACTCAGGCAGTGTTGAGTATAAGCGACACACCCTGTAATATTTAATTGCATTGCCTCAGTCAGTGTTAAGTACGAGTGACACACCCTGTAGAACCCAGTGACTTGAATGTTCTAGTGAATGCAGATCAGCTTCAAACACGAGCCCAACTCCCATAGCATTTCTTCTCTCTGAGGTCACATACACCGGGGTTCTAAATGTATTCTAGACAAAAAACACATAAAAGACAAGTACACCAGTTTGTATAAGAAATTCAAAAAGTAGTTCAATGTATTTAAAATAATGAACAGATGATTAAAGGACAGACCTGTAGTTTGAGTCGATGCGCTTCAATTGGAATGATTTTGAGCACAGGCAGTGGCTGAATGAGTTGCTTGGGTTTCTGTCTGATCAGTGAACTGTTCTCAATGTCCCAGGCAGCCCCCTCTAGGTATAATCCGTGAACAAAGCAGCCTGAAGTAATGTAAAATGTATAAAGTTAAATAAAAGTTAAAGTTTAATGAATGTATCAATTCTATCAACTGAATTTTTGTTTGCAATACTTGTTTGAACTATTATTTAAACTGTCTTTAACTATTATATACATACATGTTCTGCATGTATAAAGATATAGATATAAGTTTAAAATAACTAAAAGTGAAAATATTTAAAATACAAAAATACAAAAAAATTACGCTACATAAAATTCAATGAAAATTTTCGTGAATAAAATTTTATTTGATACATTTAATATATGCATAAATTAGAACGAAATCAAGAAACTTTTCTTTTATTTGAGCCGAAAATATAACAATATTTTCAGCACAAAACAGCTTAACATTGAACAAAGTTTTCATACTCAAATGTACAAAAACGTAACAAAAAATGCACACATGTACCAAGCAAAACTAATATTAACATAAAATCCATGCTAAAAACTGCGCTCGTCTTATAATTGTATTCTATAACTGTTTACTTGCTAAATTAAAACCGAAATTAAAGAAATTCTGAGTAGTATAAATGAAAGAGGTACCCTGATGCGCTCGTTCTATGACGTCATCAGCGGTAGCATATGACGTCACGTTAGTGTAGAGAGTGGACTTGTCCAGGGGCCAGCCGTTCTTCCTGCAGGTAGACTGCACCAGGGCCGTGAGGTAGGACTCTGGTATGTGGAGACCCGAGAGCCATAGGACTGAGGGCTCCTGGTCATTCACCTGGGATATTACATATATATACCTTTTAGTTCGCTCAAAAACTTGATTTTATATGTCATTTTATGTAATTGTTTAATTACATAAAATGACATATACAACCATATAAAACCATATAAAATGACATATAAAATGACATAAAGTGACATATAAAATGACATAAAATGACATATAAAATGACATAAAATGACATATAAAATGACAGTATAAAAATAGTTGTATAGCAAAAATTATAAACGAATTGTCGTATACGAAAAGTTGGTATAAAATAGTAGTTGTAAATAAAAAGTTAGTATACTAACAGTCAGTCTCATAACTGATAATAGATGGTTAGTATTTATGATTAAGCTGATCTAAGCCAACAAGGATAAATACAATTAAGCTTATCTAAGTCATTAAGGATAAATACAATTAAGCTGATCTAAGCCAGCAGTCCTGAACACTGAGTCTACTGTTTCACAGAACTTGTCATTCTTCCCCAGTCAACACCTTACACTAATTTCTTTGACCAGAAATATAAAAACACGAATCACCTGTAAAGTTTTTTAATGCTTAAATCAACCACAATGTCTTACATATAATATTAAAAGAGTTAAACTTAAGCCATACCTAGTCTAATTTTGTTAATTGAGATCCCAGTAGATTTGAACCCAGGACCTCATGTAAGATAGAACTTACCCAAGATTCGTACTGGCGATGACGTAGTTGGAAGTGTATGATCCAGTTGCCCAGACTCTTGAGTGTGGCTGGTGCCAGACGGCGCCAGATGGCAGGGATGTATCCATTATAGAGGGATCTGGATACATCATCTAGTTCATTGCTCATACCAACCTCACCTGCCAACGCCTTTATGAAAATAAGATATCAGATAATTAACACTCATTTAATAAATATAAAATAATAATATTTTTACTTAATTTGGATTAAATTGACAGAATGAATTTAAAATATACATATTCTGATTTTAAAACATCATATTCTGCATTATCTGAATGATATCTCAGAAGTAGCTGTCAACTTAAAAGTCTTATGAAAAGATGCAAGATGTTAAATTTAACGTCTGGATTACCGTATTATACAAATGATGTCTTTAGTCGTACCTGTCAATTTAAATGTCTCACTAAAGGGACAAATGAACTTTAATCTTATTAAAGGGTGCATCAAGTTACGTTTACATCTGAAATCCCAAGGAACTTAAATTCATAAAATACACAATTAATAAAAACTGATTCACCAAATAGAGTACGTACTTTAATCAGAGTCGTGAGTGACTTATTTAATCGTCCGTTGAGTTCATTGAATCTTTCTAATTCTTGTAGAAGTACCACTGTTGTGGGACTGACCACCAGACCGTACTTCTTGCGAATCTTTTCCAGGTCAAATTCCAGCGGAAGTTTTGTGAGGATTTCGTTTGCGACTTTATCGATGTAGTCTTCACGACTTACCCCACTGGCTGCTTCGCCTGGGAGAGAAAAGTGAAAGATTTTAAACGTAAATCAAATAAAATTGTCAAAATGCAAGGCGGTAATTCAATGTTGAAAACTTTAAATAGTTGGCATAACGAATGCTTAAATTAAGGTTTCAGTAACAAATTACTACATTCTAAATGTAGCAGTTTTTTACTTACTCGAAATAAAACTCCAGAAAATTACACGAAAAATTATAGAAAAAGAAATTAAATCTGTACCTGTCTGGGGCTGCAGATCCATGAGGTGACTCCATATTTCTTTAGCTGCGTTCGTGTAGTAACCTATCTCAGCGTTTGGATGCAGGCCAAATACTTCTGGAGTATTAGAGAGGGGCAGAGAGTCTATGTAGGCTGTACGCAGTGAAGACAGAAAATTAGAATTTATTTCTTTTGTTATTGTTAGAAATCTGTGGAGAATATTTATAGTTTATAATAAACAGAAAATGACTTTAATTCAAGTTTATAAGAAGCATGCAAAGCGTTTATCCATAGTGTATAATAAACAGACAATAAAATTAATTCTAGTTTATAATAAACAGATCTTAAGTTTATTCCCACCTTTAAAAACAGATTAATATTCTAGTTTATAATAGACAGACAATGAGTTTATGATAAATATGCAAAATGTTATATACTTTATAATAAACAGACAAATTTATATATAGTTTCCAATAAACAAACAATGTTTTTAAATATATTTAAAATAAACTCATGAGTTTATAATTCTAGTTTACCAGAAACTAGAAATAAACTCATTTTCTGTCCATTATAAGACAAAAATAAACTCAATACATTTTCATAATCTATATGAAAACAATGTGTAAAATAGAAATAATAGTTAATCTAACGAACCTATGTAAGAGTCCCTGGGTCCATCCTCTGGTATCTTGTAGTCCACCTCTGGGTTTTTATAGAAGTGGAAAGGCTGGAAGGTATCAAAGATAAAGTCACCCATGTATTCATCCATGTAAGTCTTCAACACGCGACGATCAAAACCATCAATCGCCCTACCCCCGTACATTACCTGGTCACAAAATATAATAAAATTTTTTTTTTTCATCTCAAACATATTCTGTCGTTACTTTATTAAGAGAAAATATGACAGTATAAAATCAAACAATTTAAATACAATAGTTCAACAAGTATTGTCAATAAAAATTCAATTAATTAATCTATACAAGATTATATAATAATAAATTATAATTAATGATATATAATTATAATGTAAAGTTAAGTTAATTTACACCAAGACAGGTTCTGTTTCACAGAACCTGTCTTTTTACAGACTTGATTACAAATTAATAAACAAATATTTGTCACAAAAATATCCACCAATTTTCTATTGGCAATAAAAGGGTCATATTTTACAGAAGCCATAAGCTCCCTCTTTCTTCTTCCTTATGAGCTTTAGGCCCTATTTATTTTCTATATATTATAACTTTATCTATATATTATATTCTATTGTAACACTTGTTGAAATTCTTTATATGTAATTATAAGTATATCTTTACTCTTTATACAAAATTTATACGTATATCTGTGGTTAAACTTGCAAAACAAATGCAAAAAATACAAGACATAGATACATAAAAAGCTGACTAAACTATCACACCTCTCCAATAAGATACTTCAGACTATTCCACGGTATCTTTACATCTGTATTATCGTGCGCTTTTGTCAGATATATCCTCAGCACGTCCATGCAAACTTGGAAATCTGACTCGTTGAAATCGTAGGAAATATTCCACCCGATCTTTCCGTACTTCCGTCTCTCTTGTACGACGGCGTGGAAGAAGCCAAGAACAAAAACAAGAGAGGGGAAAGCCGGATGCGGGCATTCCGTTAGCGATATTGGATTTATTTTAAAGTAAGTGCTCCGCATGTTTAGTTTGAGACCATTAGGCGGTTCTGTTACTACCTTGAAAGAAACAAGCGTAGTACTAAAGTCAATTTTGAAAAATTAACCTTAAAATTAAAAATAAATAATTAAATAAATAAAAGAATATTTTTTTAAAATAAATTTTTGTAATGAAAATGTAATCAGTTATTACTTTAATTTAATTTAATAACAACTACAGCACAAGCTTAACTAAATAAAGAATCTTACTTTGAGTGACCGCTGTAGAATGCCGACAGGAAAGCTAGCGATCGGTTCTGTAGTTAGCCACAGACGGAAGTCAGGATGTGGCTTGCTGATTTTTTCCAGCTGTTTCTCCAGCAGCCTGAGCCAATTGACGAGCAGATGACAGTTCTGCAGCATTAGCCACTGGCCCCGCCCACTGGCTACCTCTAGCAGCTGTAGGGCTAGCTAGAAAGAGAAGGAAAATGCATTCATTAGTGCAAAAATAATTATTTTGATATATTGAATTATTATTATTATTTATTATATTTGAAATTATTTACATTGAAATTTGAAATCATATATATATCAAATCTTGTTGGTGAAGCGATAGAGAGATGAAAATTGAATCAGCAGATTCAGGTTCGATTCCTGAAAAAACTCAGTTTATTCAGACATGAAACAGAGTGGGCTTCTTTTGGAGATAAAACTATTGACTTAATTTGAATTTACAAACATTAAACTAAACTAAAATTATTAACATTTCTGCTTGAATCCAAACATTAAACTTAACTTAATTCATTAACCTTTTAGTTTCAATCCGAAGATTAAGCTATACTGAAATTATTAACCTTGTCATTTAATTCCAACATTAAACAAAACATAAAATTATAACATTTTTATTTCAATTCTAAACTTCAATTTACAATTAAATCATAATCAAAATTATACTAAAATAAGTTTTAATCCAAACTAAACTAAAATCACCCACCTTTTCTTGCCCTTGCCCTAACGACAAGAACTTCAACTTGCTCACTCCAAACCCCGTCCGCTCCGCCAGCTTCGTTAAATCAGTCGCTGGATCCGATCCCGGACTTAAAATAAACACAATGGGTGACAAACTGGTGCTCTGCTCTAGTATCGCGTCAAAACTTACAACTGGTGGCGTGACGTATCTCTCCCCCATGATACCAGTAACGTATTCGGTGACCGCGCGGTAGATTCGGTCAACGCGGAAACATCGCAGAAGCATGAGGCGCTGGAAGCCGTTGACTGAGTTGTACTTGAGGGGAAGGGGGGAGGACTCAGGAGCGTCCAAGTCATACCACTGGGAGGGTGGAATGATGAAATGAAGGAAATAATTATATTGGAAATAAAATGAAAATAATAAAATTAATAAAATAAAATAATAATAAACTTAAAAAACGATGAAAAAAAGAAATAATTGTAACGAAATTAAAATAAAATAAATTAAATAAAATTATATTGAACGTAGGAAATAAAAATAATAAAAATAAGCGAAATATACATAAATATCTAAAAATTTTAATTTCTAAAAATGCTTATTTATATTAGCAGATGCTTGTTTCTTTATATTTCCTACAATAAATCTAAAATATAAATGGATCTCTATCGTCTCAGGAGATCCAAGGTCCACCTCTTTCCTGAAGCAATGCCTTGCTTGGCGGTGCAGCGGGGGAATGCAGCAGAAACTATAGTCCCAATTTTGGGACTATAGTTTCCGAAGACACTTTTTAACTTTTTGATTTTTAAATGCTTGAACTTTTGTCAACCTTTTTATTTGACATGCTTGTTTAAAAAACTATTAACTTTCTGTGTATTGTGAATAAATAGTAGATATCAACTTATATTTCTTGTATAATGTCAAACTGCATAGCTATATTTTGCTAATAAACTCATCTTTTTCCCATATATAGACAATAAATGAAAGAAAATAAAACGCAATCATAACCTAAATCATTTTAAAAATAATAGCGATTAAAATTGGATTAAACCTGTTTGAAAGCGGATTCGTGTTTCTCGATGTCGCCAAGTAATAATCCGAATGTTTCTTGTGATACGTCTGCTAAACGTACAGCATCCTCCCAGCCAACGTCTGGCAGCCAATCAAAAGGCTTCTTACGAATACTCTTCTCCAATGCAATATTGCCCTGTAAATATAATAATGATAATAATAATCATAATGCTAATCATAATAACAGTAATATTTAAATTTGGTTAACTTGCAATATTAACTTTAAAGTATTATTGTCACAATAATCCAGTTAAGGTATTAGTTAAGATTACGTTTTATGTCTGGAAAAATGTAACCTAAACCATATTATATGAACGATGTCTCAGACATAACTTTCAATTTAAGCGTCTTACTAAAGGATGCAACAAGTTAAGTTTAACGTCGAGATTACCGTATTATATAAACGATGTCTCAGACTTAGTGTCAATTTAACCGTCTTACTAAAAGCTGCAGTAAGTTAATTAAATACTGAGCTATCCGGGATTCGAACCTAGATTCATCGCATCCGTGTCCAACGCTCTAACCACTTCTCTAACAAGCCTTCACTAAAACTACACAAACCTTAATAAAAAAGTCCAACTCTTCCTGCCTTATCCTCCCCGCATCCATTTCCAACTTAATCGTAATTTGAAAAGAAAATAGCAGTTTATGTTTCTCAAAGATCCCCGTGCATCCGTAGTTATAAACATTATGCGTCAAAGTATCCATTATATTCCCAAGCCTCTTAGTCACGACAGTATCAGGCATACTACGTCTCAATGAAAACTCAAATACTTCTAAATAAGCCGTCAACGAATACTGATACATAGCATTTATCGTAGCGAGTTCCGCTAGCACAAAAAACAGTATTGCGCCGCGTTTTGCCGCCGCTCGGTAGATGTCGCGGTTGCGTTCGATTTCGATAGCGGTTTTTTCACCGAGTTTGAGTTTTTCAGCGACTTCAGTTGCTTTGAGTTTGGTGTCTTCGAGGGTTTGGACGAGCTCTACATTGTCTAACATGTTGCCTGTGGAAGTGGCGAGCTCACGAAGGAGAGAGTCCTCTAGGTCCTTCAGGAGACGTTTGTTTACGCTGAGGAAGATAGAGAGAGAGAGAGAGAGAGAGAGAGAGAGAGAGAGAGAGAGGGAAGAAGAAAGAGAATAAGATTGTAGTTGAGAAAATATAGTAATGTTATTTATTGAAATAACATGACAAATTTGTATATAGATCTGCTGCATTGCTTTATGAAGATAAATGAAGGCACAGACAAAGACAAGCAGATAAACAGAAGCAAAAGGACAGTCACAAATACAGCAACAAATATCTCAGTGACATACACAAAGATACAAAACCAAGAACAAACAAAGATACAAAGACACGAAGAAACAAAGATACAAAGACATGAACAAACAAAGATACAAAGACATGAACAAACAAAGACACACAGACATGAACTAACAAATATACACAGATATGAACAAACAAAGATACAAACATAAACAAACAAGGATGCAAGACAAAACAAACAAGATTAATCGAGACAAAAACGGATACTTATCCAACTTAAACTTTAAGTTAAAATACAAACTAAAAGGAATAAAAAAAAATAAATAAAAAAAAATAAAAAATAATGACTCAGTACCTAGTCTCCTGTAGTAAAGTTTCTCTTCTCTGCTCTAACTCTGGTCTCTCAAACTTAACGATAACACTCAGCAGCTGATCTTCTAAACCCTAGAAATATACATTACGCCATTCAAATAATTTTTAATCATATTTATTATGTTTGTTTGATCGTTGTTTAATTTCGTATGAACGAATATTCAATTTGGAGTTTTAGGTTAAAACGGATACATGTAAATTATTATTAAATAAATCTATTATAAACTAATATTCATTACAGAAATGGTTTCAAAACTGTTCATTCTGATTGTTGCATTGTAGCATTATAGATGAATTAAACATTTTTTATTTTATTATATTTACTATCAACTTTCATTGATTCAACATTTTTAACGTCAATACAAACATTTTATAAATTTAAATCATGAAAAAGAAACTAAAAACTGCAAGCATTAAGAGACAATACAATTAATAGATTATGACGAAAAAATTATATTTCTTAAATTTCGATAAAGTGAAAAATAAACATAAAAAGAAAATATAAATTATATAAATATGTATATAAAGTGAAATAATGAAGATGTAAGCTTTATGAAACCTTGAGTGTGACTGTGTAGTTGATGACCATTGATTTACCAAAGACATTCGGGGAAAGTTTAGGGTTAGAGAACTTTGTGTTAAGATAAAGTCTAAAGTTGCTGTCGTAATCAACTTCTTTGTCTCCTAGTAGCACGTACTGACGACCTTGGCTGCCTGATTACGCATATCATTTACATATCATTTACATATCATTTAAATTTACATATCATTTACATATCACTTGCACTCATTTTATATTTGATCTACATACCATTTGCATTTCATTTACATTTACACAAGTCATTTACATAATTTTTACATATCATTTACATACAATTTATAAACAATTTACGAGTTTAAATCTCAATACACATATTATTTACATAGCAAGTATATATATCATGTACTTTATAACATTTATATATATCATGTATAACATTGTACATTATAGATATATCATTTACATATCATTGATGACATTTACATATCCTTTATATATAACTGTATTGATTTATAATTGGATATATTGTATTTCATCACACACATTGATCAATTAATGACACATTACTAAAATAAAACTAACTAACTATTATAAACTTATAAATCATCAATATAAACATTTATAAAAAACTAAATGTTATAATATAAAAAGAACAAAATATTATGCATATAAAAAAACTGCATTTAAACTGTATCACATCATTAATGGCTTGGTTTATTAATTACCAATAATAATTCAGCAACTATAAATTTTAATGTAAGCGTTGACCTTTGATGTTTTTCTCAAGGACGTTGTCAATAACCGGGTCAATATATTCGTCAACATCTTGGAAGAGTAGCGGGTAGCCATATTTGATTGCGAGTTCTAGTTGTTTAAGGAAGTCATGATCGTTGAATGTGCAAATCTATGTAGCGCATATAATACGCGTTATCAATAAAAATTGACAAAAAGTTCAACATCTGTTTAATCGTCGAGGGACGATGCAGACGTCCGTCAGTATCAGTCAAGACCACTCATGCTTCATCCAAGCAGTGAGGACAAACCATCAACTGAGAGAGGAAAACATTTATCCGGGATATCAGTCAGTAAAAAGTATTTTTTTCAAAATACTCTTTAGACTTAATTTGATTTTAAATAAGAGATTAATGACCAATGCATATAGGATCTTGTTATATAGATACGATATATATCTTTATATCGTATATGATATAAATAACTTAATAACCTATGCAATAATTTTTAATTTTATCATATAATGTTTTTTAATTATATTTAATGTTTGACTTAAACCGTGAAATAAGTTAAGAGATATTTCTTGCTTAAAAATTATAAGCAATTTTACAATCACAAACTTTGAGATTATGTGCAGCTTCTTTATGCTTGATCCAATGCAATGCTTGCTGCTGAGGGTCAATACACAGAGGAAAGCGACTTGCGTAAGTCGTTAAAATACCGTTTTGTATGGATAACTCATCAGGTGGCAACCCTTCTGACGTCCACCTGTCATAAAAATCATACCCCGTCAAAAGGACCCAAACAAATAAACCAAGATTAACTCTTAGGTTAGTGTTGAGGCCGAGATTTGTGTTGATACGTCTGCGAGATTGTCCCAAGATGGTTAAACAGACAAACTTTATTGATATTGATAAAAGCGACCTCAATTAGTAATTCTTAGGGTTCGGGTAAGATTGCAGTTAGGATTAAGGTTAGAGTTCATTTGGGTTCAGGATTCGAGTTAGGTCTAAGATTGAAATTAGTGTTAGGGTTAAGTTTAAGCTTGGTTAGGGTTAGCATTATTGAATGGATTAATGTTTTTTGTGGAATACTCTAATTTATATAAATACAATTTATAAATTATTAACACGAATGAATTTTAAATAAAAATTCAACTATTACTTTCATCTTTAATTAATAAAATAAGAAAATAGCTACATCATTACTCGCTAATTTTCAATTTTCTTTTCTATTTAATAAATAAAAAAAGCTAAGTTCAGTCTTTGGTTGCTAATTTCCAATCTTCTTATCTATTTAATAAAACAATAAAAAATTGCTAAGTTCCGTCTTTACCTACTGATCTCCACGTCATTCGTGAGAAGTTTTTCCAGACTGAATGGCTGGCTGATGGGGATGCCTCTCTTAATGACGTCATCCAGCCACAACTTGTAGATCATCTCATAACGGTACTCCCAACTAAAGGCCCCCACGTAGCAGAGGAAGGCAGAGCCACATAAACAGTCACCAAGGAGTCTTACTCTTTGTTCTTTAAGACTTTCTAGATCTTTCGTCCATCTTGAAAAGTTATCAAAATCAATAATGATACATATACATATTAATAATGCTTAATAATAAAGAGTACTTACTATACTTATTTAAATAAGTATAGTAAGTGATGAATTTTTCAATATATAACCCAATAAATATTTGTTGCAATTTCAACATATAACAGTAATATTACACGTGTCTAAACTATAATATTATTGTTCAAATATATAAAGTATTAAATATTTAAATATATTTCAGTTGCTTAAAAACAACTGACAAAAGTGTAAAATGTTAAAAATGTTGAATTGTAATGTTGAACGTTGAACGTCGAATGCTTGAACCATGATATAAAAAATACATGGTGAGATAATGCATTAACCCACAAAAAGGCCCTAAATCCATTAACCCGATCAAACAACCCCATCAATTCCTTTCATAACCATAACCCTAACTTAACCCTAACCCTAGCATTAACCCTAACTTCAAGTCTAACCCTAACCCTAATCCTAACCCTAACCATAACTCTAAGATATAATAATAGGGGCCGTTTTGAAGGGGCACTATTAGATCTAGATGCCGTACCTGATCTTTTCAGATCCGAGTCCAGAAATAAGTTTGTCCGCAGCCACCAGCCGTCTCTCCATCAGCTCCGCCTCTTCCTGTAAGCCAGACCGCTCCAACATGGCCGCCTCGTACTTGCGTCTCAACGCATCCAACTCTGACTCTATCTTCCTGACGTCACCGTCAATACGTTCTAAGTCACGCGTGGCTTGGTGGAAGATCTTCTCTAACTTGGCCACCTGGGGAATAGATGAACAAAAAGTAGAGACAAGTAAAAAACAAACAGAAAATAAATAAAAAGTAAGATAAATAAAATAAGTAAAAAATAAGTAAAATGTAGATAGATGATATGTTTATATATAGAATAGATAATTAGATTAATATCTATGGAAGAGATAGATAAATAAATATCTATGGAATAGATAGTTAATTATGGGAATAAAGATTGAACAGTAGAGATGAGTGAAGATAGATGGATAGGTGATAATCTAACTATCAATGGAATGGATAGTTAGATTATCATACATGGAATAGATAGGAAACTAAATATGAAATAAATATATAAATTAATATTTATAAGATAGATAGTTAAATATCTATGAAATAAATATATAATTAAATAATATCTACGTAAATACATATGTATAGAGTCTTTATATATATATATAAAGATTTTGTACATTCGTACAGATAATATACTTCTATACAGATTCTATACCTCTATACAGATTCTATAACTCTATGCAGATTCTATGCATATGTAGAGATTCTATGCATATGTAGAGATTCTATGCATATGTACAGATTCTATACATATAAACTAGTTTTTAATTTTTTTATACAAAAACGACACAGCAAAAAACAAAAGAAGGTTTTTTCTACCTTTTCTCGTTTAGGCTTGACTTCCTTAGCTACCTCGCAGTAGCCCACCACAGCTAAGATGAACTTCATCAGCCCAGCTGCTGCCTTGCTTTTATCTCTCATCTCTTCTACTGGGATGTCCATCTCTTTAAACATAGACTTGACCACTGTCACCTAACACGAAGAAAATTAGAGAAGTGGTTAGAGCTTCGGACTCGTCATCGAAAGATCACCGGTTCAAATCCGATATTTGTAAAGTTTTGCAAATTTACAAAAGCACTAAAGACTAATAAAAAGAAATTATAAATAAATTTAACTACCATATAATTTTAGTATCGCTAATATATTTAGTTTGTTAATATTTAATTTATACGTATTTACGAAATATTTCATTGTCATTCTCTTCTCTCTCCCTACTTAAAATGTTCGTTTTTTCTTTGATGAGGTTTTCGCCTAATATACCGATATAGATAATCTGTTTACATCAGTCTCTTCATTCATCTATCAATATCAATCATGGCTTTACTTTTTTCAAAAATTTATCAATAGATGCGACATGTCCTTTCAAATTTTACGTATTTTTAACGTGGTAAATATCGCTTTGCGCTTTTTAACCGACCTGTTTAGAAGTAATGCTATCTACATCCATGTCTCTGAGAGAGCGGATAAAGTTCGCTTCAGCCATCAATCCCTTGGCAGCCTTCCAAGATACTTCCTTGATTCCTTTGAATATGACGATACATTCGCAGACTGTCTGGACTGGCTTAGGAGGCTTGGCAAAGGATCTGATCAACATAAAGCAGAGGATATATAAATGATAGCAAATTATAATCATACATACTTAATAATCTTTATAGAAAATTAATTAATCTCAATAGAATACCTATGTACAGTCAGTCAGTCAATCAGACAGACAGACAGACAGACAACAAACAAACAGACAGACATACAGACAGACAGTCAGTCAGTCTCTCAAGAGTCAGTAAGTTAATCAATCAGTCAGTCAGTCAGTCAATCAGTCAGTCGGTCAGTCAGTCTGTT
>JAQIXG010003285.1:0-15322 GCA_034700105.1 Oconnorella tubifera
CTATGGATCGATGTTTGAAACCAAGCATAGCCGGTTCCGGCGGTCTGTGAAACTCTAACGGGAACTGGTAACAATCGGTTTTGGCGGTCAACGGGTTACTTCAACTTCCGATGTCTGCCGCGCCATAAAAGTTTTGTGCGCTAACTGTGCTCATGACAACTAACGATCATTTATTCCTCGGTAAATATAATTATTAATGTTTCAAATTTATATATGTTTACTTTTGTGAGTTATAATCATTATCTATTAGTTTAATGTTATCTTTGAAATTTAGATTCATTTTGCGGATGAACACGATGATATTTTGAACTAAATTCCAGAATATAAACTTAGTAATTAAATTTTTAAGTATACTTTAAATAAAATAAGAATATAATACAATAAATAAAAAAAAATTATTTTTTTAGATTGAAGAATTGTTTCTAGGTTAATGTTTCCAGAATAATGTTTCCAGATTTTTACTTCCAAATAATTGTTTCCGAATTTTTAATTCCAAATTATTGTTTCCGGATTTTTACTTCAGATTTTTACTTCCAGATTTTTACTAATTACTTGTAGATGGACTTTGAAGTTTGAACTTTTATGAATACTATAATGAGGAATTACAACTTTATAACAATTTAACAAAGAAATAATAACAATTCTTTTGAAATGTTGTATTTGTTCACAATTCGCGATCTAATGGTAGTTTTAATTTCTTAACTTATTAAATGGGGGGCCCTTTTGAAAATCTTGCAGGGGGGGCCCTGAATTTGAAGTTACGCCACTGATTTATACGTACACTAAAAATGCTAGGCTTTTTCAGTTTAGTAGGCCCCTATATAAATTAAAATACAACAAATAAATATTCCTTAATGACGATTTTTACAGAATTCGAAATTAATTTCATTGACAATGCTATAATTTGCAATTGATTTCTAACAATTTTTAATATCGCCAACTCGATATCAGTAAATCTATTTATAAAAGTAACTTAAGTAAGTAGTTCATACAGTTTAATGAAATAGTCTAGCTCCGTTTGATTACTAATGCTGGCTAAATGTGACCCGCTTTTCTGACATTCTGTTTCAGCATCAGTGAAATTTTTCTTATCTTTAGAAGCATAGTAGCAAGAGTCTCCAGAACTTGTCCAATTGTTGGGACATTGGCCTGAAATAAAAAAAATAAAATTATGACAATAATCGATCAGAGTGGCGTATGTAGCAAAGTGGGTATGGAGGATATGAGGGTTTTAATATTGGAAGTAAAACTTTTGTCAATGTTAAATGTGTCAGTTTAATGGTAGGCTTAGTTAACCTTCCCCTTTGTGACAATTTAGGATAAAATATACTTTACAAGTATATGAATGCCATATACATCTATGGGTAAATCTAAAATTTGTGATAGTTTATCTAAAAAATGAACAGAAATAAGTAATTTACTTCAATCTTTTGTAACTACCCTTCCCCCCCACCCTCAATGTAAAATCCTGGCTAAAGTATACACGACTGATCGATGATAATGATGACATTGGTGAAATTACTGCAGTAAGGGGAATAAATGATGTGATCACAAAAAATGAAAAATCTGACGCAGAATCTGTAACCATTTAAGTAAAAACATGTATTGAGAATATAAATTATATAAATGATTTGGTTTTTTACCATTTGAGTTTGACACTGCAGTGACGGAAATAAAGTAGCAAATTGTTAAGAACAAATACCAAGTCATAGTTTTAAGAGCAGCATGCGGCAATAAATTTAACAAAATTTACAAATAATAAGATTTCTATTTCTAAATGTTTAATATTATCCTTTACAACAGTAAGCTATATTGATTTCTTGTGCTGTCAGCTACAGAAAGTGAATGCACGCATTTCTTCTTGCATATTCTTCTTAATCCTCGTTGCGTACGCAGGTCGTATGGTATTATAAACTTCTTGTTTATTTTGACGTTCAAGTGACAAATTAAAGGACCAAAAGTAGTGGATCCAGGAGAGTCAAGGATAATCAAGCCATCCCTAGAAAACTTTACTTTTTTGCATTGCAAATCGGGAAATAACATGCAAAAATGTAGCTGCTTAATTCCCAACGCTTAAACGACTCAGAAAAAATGAAAACTTCAAATGGCTGTAAACAAAGTGAAGCACTTAATGAAGAAACTTATGAGATCGAGGTTTTTAATTTAAGTTTAAGTTAATGTCCTATCTCAATATTATATGAACTATGTCTCATAAGTAGCTGTCAATTTAAGCACCGTACTAAACGTAGCAGCAACTTGGAGAACTAGCAAGCTATCCGGGATTTTAATCTGTACCTGTCGCATCTGAGTCAAGAGCTCTAATCACTTTTCCAGCGAGCCTTGTGCTATACGATATTTTATTAGCTGAATGATATATTTCTTATGAGTAAAATATTTTGAAAGTTTCTTTCCCCGAAATTTTATTCTAGTTCCGGGATTCGATGCAAACACGGTTTTATTAATACAAAAAATATTTACTGCTTTTAACAGTGACCTTTATTGTTTTGCATTGCCTTAAATTAATGAAATATTCATTAGAAACAAAGTATTCTCGAATATTCCCTAGTGGAGGAGGATCAGGGCAAATTGATTTCCCATGAAATTTTAAAAGTAGTCCTATTTGTAAATGTGTACAGGAAAAAATGCGGCTGCCATTTGTCTTCTCGTGAAATGAAAGTATTTTGTGGTAAAATAGTTAAAATACTTTGATTTATTTTATATAACTCAACAGAAATCAATCAGTTGACAAAAAGTGTTTGAATTCTAATATATATTAAATTTTCTTAACTCAACGTGCAGTAGGCCTACGTATAATTTTAATGTATGTTTCTTTCAATTCAGGTATGTAATCTTCCTCAATTAAATGTAGATTTTTAAACTTAAAAACATACATTGCATAGAATATATCCAAAAATTAATAGTTTTCCCGCTTAGCATATATGCACATAATCAAAAAGATAAAGCAACTAACTTAGAGTTTAAATTGACTAAAATATATTTAAATACTTACTCCTGATATTTTTGAGATCCACCCATTGTCAATTTAAGATCAAGTAGTAAAACTAGCACTGATTAATTCCGTAATAAAACTTCTGATAAAAAATTCACCTTAATTAGATAACGGCAGGATAATTTTTTTGACATAACAGTGAATAATTGTTTCACGAATAGGCTCCTAAAAATGCTGTTTACAGTTTTCATAAAAATGGGATTAAAGTTACACTGAATGTTCACATGGCAACATTGTCATCGCTTTCTGTGGGTTATAGATTAATATTGGATTAAAATCTGATTCCCCAATGAACTTTAATTACTAATAAATCCTTGTATTTAAAGTTTTAACACACATTCTAACCTTAACATTCACAAGTTTTTATACGATCAAAAAATCATAATGGGAAATCACCGATTGTTTATATTTCAAGACCTACGCTACCATTATTTTAATTAAATAATGCTCTAAAGATGTATTATACTTTTTGAAGCTTAAATCATTTTTAAAATTTGTTTTAAGCTTAAAATGACAATGAAAATAAATGTAATGTTATATTCAATTATCAATGTATTGATAACACTTATTAGTTGTTTCTTGCATAAGAAAAATTTGATGAGATAATTTGAAAAAAAAATTCTGGTTACTTACTATATATTTATTGCTGGTTCATTAACTTTTTTGCTCGCTGTATATTATTACTAAATACTTTTGTCTGATTGTATTGATTAAATTATAATTTACTAATTATTTGGTTGTCGATAAACTTGATGAATATTCAGTTGGCTTGGTTCTTTTTGAATATTTACTTTTAATATTAATGTAATAATACTTTTAATATTTTCCTATAAGTAGACCGACGAGAATAGAAAATAAACTTTGTAATTTACTTTATATCCTACAATGGAAAATATCGAAATGTAATTTTACCGTTGCTTGATCATTTTGCAAGTCTTTAAAAGTTACATTGTGTTTCTTATTGTAATGCACTGTACTTGAGAGACCGTTTAGTGCAATAATAAATTATTTTTTTAATTGTTTGTACACAGTGCAAATTGAATTCGTTTTCTTGTAATGACCGCAATCAAAAGTGTACTTTATGACTTTTTATAATGTCAAAAATAGAAATATAGTTTTGAAATGAAAATAAATGAAGATAATGCTCAAGTAGATATTATGATGTTACTGGTTATAATATAAATAAACAACTTAATAAACGAACTATAATTGCATAAATAAGAATTGAAAATAGTATAACAAATCACAATGGAGATATTACAGAATAATTTAATTGAGTGAGAAAGTTTTTTAATTTTTTATTTTTATAAGAATACTATAAGAAGTTTATTGAATTTTTTACTCGAATTTTTTTGTTATTGTAAAATAGACTTAAAATAAGTAGGAATGTAAATAATTTACATCCCAAAGAAAGAACGTACAAACGAAATACATATTTAATGTAAACTGTAGAAACTTACGTAGAAACATTGAAGAAAAATAGACTGTACACTAAATTAAAATAAACAACATCACGTTACTGCTGCAAAAAATAAATAACTGATAGATAAGTATCAGAGCACGATTGTCAGTGTTTTTTCTTGATAAACATAACAGTTATTGTAATCGTTAAATTATTCAAATTATCACCAATTAATTGTTTATTTAAACTTGTTAACTCTTAAAATCTGTAAAATTTATAAGCCTCGGCAGAAATTACTATTTAAAGGAAGTTTACTGAATTACCAAAAGAACAGATTATGAACTATTGCGGTTCGAAGTTCTTAAATTTTTATTATATAATCAATGAGTAACTTTTTCTCAAGTCACAGAAATTTTTTAACTCCATGATTAAATAAAAATTTAGTTGACAGAGTGTAAAAAAATTAAAAAGTGAATAGGGAAATTGTCAAAAAAGTTGCGTTATTAAAGAAATTATTTATGTTCTTGAAATTTCAGTATTTTTTATTCATTGATTAAATTAGAAAACTTCCTCACAAAACATTTGAAACTCTATTGACACTCTATTGACTCTATTGAAACTCTATCTATTTTTTCTTTTAGTAATTTAGTAATCTTTTTTATCAGTATTCTACAGAAAATATCTTAATTTTCCTCATGTGATAAAATTATTTCGTTGAATTTTCGTTGTACTTCGAACCAGGTGGATACCTCATTCTTTTAACATACACTATCTTAGTATCCGGATACTTGAGTAGTCTCCATGTTGTAGTGAAATTAAATTTGATCCACAATAGATTAATTTTAATAGCCGGCCAGTCGTAATATAACAACACGGCTAAACCTGCTAAAAGTGCAGGTACAAAAATGACTACGATGAGTTTTCCACGTGGTTCTTCTGTTGGTTTTTGCTGGACTTTCACTACTTTGATCAAATCTAAAATGTAAAATATTAAACTACATCATCCAATTATAAAGTTATAAATGTTTAAATCATAATTATACAATAAACATATAAAAAGTATGTTTGTTTGTTTTGATACTTCAATATCACTACTACACTTAAATGGATGATAATTTTGTGTATTCAGGCTATATATTGTAATAAACCCAGATTTTCTTTGAAAATAAATACGTTCTTTTTATGGAATATTTTATTAAATGATACAAGTTTTGCTTAAAAATGATATTAAATATTGTATTTAATCAATTATTTATTTTCGAAAACGAAAATATTACCAATGCATGGTGGGACATCCGGAAGCCATTTGCCGTTTTCAGTGCACTCTGACGTCATGTTAAACTTTAGTAAACCAGTTTCCAAGCTCTGACCATCTGGGCATTGAACTCTAATCTTTGTTCCAATTTGTCTGTCTGATGTATCAAGTATTTGAGAGAGCAAAAGTGGACACGTTACTTCTGCAAAGTACAGATAATAGTATAGTATATAATTAATAATCAACGTCGATAATAATTGTCTTTCACTTGACAGATTAATCCATCTTGACAGATATATAGTAGATTTGTTATAGATTGTTGAATAATCAAATTTCATAATTGCATTTATGAAATAAATAATATATGTAGAATGAATTAATTCATTAATTGGTTGATTAATTAGTCTAATATGGCGTTTGAAAACGAAGTAAAATGAGACTCACGTTAGCGTCTGATTTAGTATAACCAATATTATTAATTATAATTAACAATTGATATAACATAAGATAATATGTTATATCAATTGATGTAATATAAGAATAGAAACAGCTGAAAGACCAGAAATATGCCAATAGTTTAGCTTCCTGTTTACTATAATATAAAATATATTAAAAGATGATAATCGCTCAAAATTTTACATGCATTTGGTCGAATAGTGGAATTAACAAATAAATAATTATTAAATGCAGTCACTGACTAGTACAAGTTTCTGTGGTTTGCATTTTGTTTTTAAGCGTCCAATGTCCTGTTTCATTACAGCTAATATTCCAAGTAAATACTTCGCGCGATATCCAATAACCAGCGTGACATTTATACTGAGCAAGACTTTGATTGGTTGTTGAAGAATTGAAATAAGTCAGATCAGCGTTTGGTAGTGAAGGGAGATTTTTATAATAATTGTTATCTAAATAATTAAATGCATAGTTTTAAAATTAATAGCATTTAAATACTAGTAAAGTTTAATGTTAAATAGTAATATGGCGTACCATCTCAATATATATTTGGAGAGTCGATGCAGTACATACAAATAAAAATGTTACAATTAATAATATAAAAATTGTTATAATATGATTATAACGATTGAGAAACAAGATTACAACGTAAAATATAATCGCCATGCTATAAGAGAGCTTGAAGAAATGGTATTATATTCTTTCTTTACCTCCTGAACTATATTTACACTAACTTATTTAAACTTTAAAACAAGACATAATTTAGTACATGATTAAATACAACTGATTTAGAAACTGATTTTTCATGTGTTAATATAGGCCTTTAACAATAAAGTAACTGTAACTTTTACTAAATATTGATTAAGATGAGAACCAACCGATTTTGCTTTGATCACTGATCGATAAAGGCATTGCTCTTGTTTTATTCATTGGTTTAGCTACTGTACTAACACCTATGAAAGCTTAATATTAGAAACAAAACATAATTCAAATATCCAGCACAAAATATAAAAGAAAACGACTTGTCAGTATTAAAGATTTGAATATATAATGTAATTGAAAAAGAAACTGTTTTACATTTTACTTATATTCTCAAATATACTGATATATGACGATTGTTTGTATATATTGTGATAAATTTCAAATATACATTTCAGGAAAGAAAATGCCATCGAAAGAAAATGATAACTGCAACTGAACTGCATATAGTATATACTACCAATAAGCTATAGAAGAAACTATAGCATTTTCTAATAACCCAAATCATAATGCAGTAATTTGAGTAACGATACTAAAGATCATAAAAAAATATTAAGGCCTCAATTTCAAAGAATTAGTACTTAACAATTGGTACTTGTATTCAGTAAAAATCTTATTAATCTACTCTTATTGCTTATTATTAACTAAGATGTTTATAACTTACGTATACATTTGAGATATTTTAGACCATCTAGTAACCAAGTTCCATTTATGCAAACAACAGATTTAGTAATTCCTTGCATTGAAAAATGACTTCCAGCCGAACACGTGTAAACAGCAACAGCTCCGTAAATGTCCCAAAACTTATGCATAGAAATATCAGCGAATGAGGGAAAACTAGTATTGATGCACATTGCGTCATCATCTGTTGATAATTAGTTATATTTTCAAATAAATTATACAATTAGTCAAATAGCTAACTTGGTGCATAACGTTTTCTTCGTCATTTAACTTGTATAAAATGTAAACCACTTTTACTGACATTTTTTTTAAAATAAATGTGTCTAATATGTTTACAAAACTGACTTATACTTACAATTATTTTATTTGCATTCATGGTCTAATTATGTAATGTACTATTTTAAGATTAAATTAATTTTGTCAATTAATCTTAAGCTTTAAAATGACAATAGCATGTTATAGGCTACTCACTCATCATTGTATTGGTTGCATAATTGCTAATTGTTGTGTCTTTAATTGGAGAACTTGGATAAGAATAATCTGCCCTTGGTAAATATTCAGTTGTTTCTTCAGTTTTTGAATGTTTACTTGTGTCAGTACTTACTGTATATGTATCTGTTTTGGTACTTATTGGATATGTTACTGTCTTAGTGCTTGTTGGATGTGTACTAGTCTCTGTACTTGTTGAATATGTACTGGTCTTAGTACTAAGTCTCGTTGAATATGTACTTTTCTCGTTGGTTATTGGATAACTGGTATATAAAACGCCTGCAGTACAAACAAAGAAAATTTATATCATTGAATCTATAGATCTGTCCATGGATTTGTTTATCTGACAAAACTGAATGACAATGGTTTTATTAATTGTCGAATATTTTTGAGCAGGGTTATGTAATACACTAATATAAAAAGATAGTTATATACTGTAGTAGATTATACTACAAGAGTTCAATCCTAAAATGCTTGGCATCCGGAATCACCGGGTGCCATCAGCTTTAACAAATAGCACAGGACTTTGTAGATGAAATACCTGGCAAACGTGCACACATTTTAAGTAAGAATATTATTTGAATTAAAATGAATTTATGAAATAATAAACGTTCAATTTACAGCAGGCCGAAGACAGAATTGAATCTACAGCATATAATGTATATACTCTTACATGTAAAACTACAAAAAGTGAAACTAATAAAAATTAAATTAATCATGTTTACTGTATATATACTACCTTTGGGTTTTTGGCATAAATAAATAGTTGAATCGCTACAATTAATACTGTGTAAGTGATCGTGATGTACAATTACGCAATGGCACTGATCCGGATCTGCACAAAAAGCACTACTGGTTGTATACCTTTCATTGCAGGTCGTCTCATTATCTCTTCCACACATGGAAGGATTTCCATCAGTCCAGTAACGCGGAGAATTCGCGTTGTTTCTTATCAAACCAACGAGGAGATACAATCCATGAAAACTGAAATAAATACATTAGTTTGCTCTATTAAAGCTAAAAGAAGTGATATCTAAATTTGGATTCTATAAGCCTCACATGACAATTTCTTTGTCACACCTAAATCAAAATATTTTTAATTGTATTATTAATTTTCTAATTCTCATTTGTTCATTGAATTAAAGAATATATAAAGAAAAATCTTTGAGAATATTACACGTATACAAATAATGTCAGCATGTTTTTATTTAGCTATATTGGTACAATAAAGAGCCATTTCATAACAGCGCCATTCACAGAATTTTAAATTAGCTTCATTGACGAGGATATATCTGCAATCGATTTATCGTTCTGTTATATCGCCAACTCAAAATCAGTCAATCAACTTATAAAAGTAAAGTAAGTAGTTCATACGGTGAATTGACATCATCCAACTCTTGTTGATTGTTAATGCTCGCTAAATGAGATCCATTTTTCTGACATTCTGTTTCAGCATCAGTAAATTTGTTCTCATCTTTAGAAACATAGTAGCAAGAGTCTCCGTAACTTGTCCAATTGCCTGAACATTGGCCTGAAAGAAGAAGTAATGATGATGATAATAATCGATCAGAGTGGCGTAGGCCTACGTATCTAAGTGAGGTGGAGGAGATTTGAGGATTTTAACATTGGAAGTAAAAACTTTTTCCAATGTTAAAGGTGTCAGTTTAGTGGTACTTAAGCTTTCAGAAATATTAGGTATAAAAAGTATCTCAATATTTGTAGGTACTTTTTTTCCTAAATCGTCACAAGGGGTTGTGACGATTTAGTAAAAAAAGTACCTACAAATATTGAGACACTTTTTATACCTAATATTTCTGAAATCCACTATTGTCAATTTAAGATTAAGTAGCAAAACTAGCACTAAGGTATTCCGTAATAAAACTTTTGATAAAAAATTCACTTTAATTGGATGACAGAAAGATAATTTTTTGTCCTAAAAGTTATTAATTGTATCACAATTAGGCTTCTAAAAATACTGTTTACAATTTACAGCACGATAATACACGTAATGGAATTAAAGTTACACTGAATGATTACATACATAGCAACATTTTTATCGGTTTGTGTTGGTCATATATTAATATAGCATTCCACATACATCCAACGAACTTTAATTACTAATAAATCCTTTTATTTAAAATTTTAACAAAAATTTTAACCTAATCATTGCCGAGTTTATATACGGCAAAAATCATAATTGCAAATCGCCGATTGTTTAAATATCTAGGCGTACACTTACAATTATTTTGAAAAAATGCTCTAAATATTATTATTTCAAGTTTAAGTACATTTTTTTTCAAACTAATTTTAGCTTAAAATGATAATAACATTAAACTCACTCATTATTGTATTGATTACATTATACTTAGTTGTTGTTTCTTGCATTAGAGAATTAGGGTGAGAATAATCTGACAATATTTTCAGATCATTGACAGTTGTAACTGGATACTCGGTCAATACAGAAATTATTTGAAGTAAAGTTTTCTGGGTACTTGGTGAATATTCAGTTGCCTCGGTACTTTTTGAATATTTACTTTTATCAGTACTTGCCGGATGTGTACTTGTCTCAGTATGCCTACTTGTTGGGTATGGACTTGTCTCCGTACTTGTTTGGAATGTATTTGTCTCTGTAATTATTGGATATGTACTTTTCTCAGTACTTGTTGGATATGCACTTTCCTCGGTGCTTATTGGATCACTGGTTGCCTCAAAAAATGCTGATTGTATATTTGTCTTTGCTACTAAAATGCCTATAAACAAGAAAATTTATATATCATTTAATCTAGATCTGTCTGTGGCTTTGGTTATCTGATAAAACTAAATAGCAAAAGTTATATTAATTGTCCAATATGTGAGCAGAAGTATATAATATACTTATCTAAAAAGATACTTTATATATTATAGAGTATTATATTAGAGAAATTCAATGCACAAATGCATGGCACTCGGAATCACCGGATCAGTTTTACAAATAATGCAGGATTTTTCAATGAAATACCCGCAGATTTAGGTAAGAATATTATTGGAAGTTACTTCGATTTACGAAATAACGAACGTTACATTTACAGCTAGCTTGAAGAGGGAATTAAATCTGCAATATATAACAGTATACAAAGTGTGCAAACTCTAACAAGTGAGACTACAACAAGCAACTAATGACAGTTAAATTGATCATGTTTACCACTTAGAGGTTTTTTGCATAAATAAATAGTCGAAACGCTACATTCAATGTTTTTTAAATGAGTGCCATTCCAATTATGTACAAATACACAATGGCACTGGTTCGGATCTGCACAAAAACCACTATCGTCCGTATACACTTCCTTGCAGGTCGTCCCAGTATCTCTTCCACACATGGAAGGATTTCCGTCAGTCCAGTACCGATTAGAAGTCGCGTCGTATCTTATCAAACCAACAAGGGGATTCAATCTAGGAAAACTGAAATAAAAATACATCAGGTTGGTCAATAAACAAAAAGAGAAAAAGCGAATTAATACACCTCGTGTTTGAATTGGATTTAATAACTTATTTAATTGTATGGCTTTTGTTTGTAAATCATAAGAAACCAGTTTATAATTATTAAATATTATTCATTAATTTAATGAATCAATATTAGTTATTTAATATTGATTTTAACAAATGCAAATGTCTTAAGTATTTTTGTAGCATATGTCAAATAGTGACATTAGCAGGTCCTAAGTAGTTGGTACAGTGAGATGAAATATTGTACAGTTTGATTAAACAAAGTGTAATCGACAATTAATTATTATTGCAAATAAAATTAATAGTAATATCTATAAAATAGAATATTTCGCAAAATACGAAATAAATGAATCTATTTATAAACTAAACAGTTCTTACTTTTTACCGAAATAATCCAGCTCTGTTTGATTCTTAATGCTCGCTAAATGTGATCCTCTTCTCTGACATTCTGTTTCAGCATTAGTGAAATTTTTCTCATCTCTAGAAACATAGTAGCAAGAGCCTCCGTGACTTTTCCAATTCCTGAGACATCGGCCTAAAATAAAAAAAATACTGTTAACGACGATAATTAATTACAGTGCGTACCAAGGGGGGGGGGGGGTTGTGGGTGTTATAAAATTGGAGGTAAAATCTTTGTTCAGTATTAAAGGAGACAGTTTAGTGTTAACCCCCTACCCCATTGTGACGATTTAGGAAAAAATTTGTTTACTACGTGTATATGAAAATGAAATATATGTTGGCATATGGTGACACCAAAATGGAGTGAAATCCGGACTATAGTATGCCCCACTAATCGATGATAATGATAACATTGGTGTAATTACTGCAGAAAAGGGCAGAAATGAAATGATCACAAAAAAATGAAAAATCTGACACAGAATATGTAACCATTTAAGTAAAAATATATTATATCATAAAAATGATTTGGCTTTTACCGTTTAAGTTTGATACTACAGTGACGGAAATAAAGTAGCAAATTGTTAAGATCAAATACCAAGTCATAGTTTTAAGAGCATCAGCAGGTGGCATAAAATATACAAAATTTACAAAAAAATAGGATATTTTCTATAACAGTTTAGTAAAGAAAGCTTAATGAACGTATTTCTTGTTGCATTTTCTTCTTTTATACTCGATGCGTACGTATGCCGTATGGTAGGCCTATTGTAAAAACTTCTTTTGATTTTGACGTTCACTGAAGAATGAAATGACGAAAAGTAGTAGATTTAAGAGAGTTGAGGATAACCAAGCCACCCCTAGAAAAGTTTAATTTTTTCATTGCATATCAGAGAAAAACATAAAAAATGAGCTCCTTAATCGCCAACGATTAAACGATTCAGTCAAATTTCAGACTTCAAATGACTGTATATGAGTGAAACAATTAATGAAGAAACTTCTGAGCACGAGATTTTAAATTTAAGTTAAAATTACAACTCCATATTATATCAAACTATGTCAACTAGTAAATAATCCGAGATTTTGAATCTGAACCCTGTCGTGTCTGAGTCAATAGCTCTAACCGCTTCCCTAACGAGCTTTGTATTACATGATATTTATTAGTCTAATTATTTATTTTTTTAAAGAAAGTAAAATATTTATAAAAAAATCTTTTGAACAAATTTTGTTCCGTGACTCTATGCATTAAACGGTTTTGTTAGTCAAGAAAAATTTTCTGCTCTGTAAAAATGACTGTTATATTTACACATTGCTTACAAATGATTGTCATTAAACTGTTTTGCACTGAAGTAAATTAATGAAAGATTCATTGGAAACAAAGTATCCGAGAATATGCATTTAGGGAGTATCAGGGGAATTTGATTCCCCAACAAATTTTAAAGTAAACCTACTTGTAATAGTGAATAAAAGGGAAAATTCGGCTGCTTATTTTTCTTCACTTGAAATTAAAGTATTTTTAGAAATCATTAAAATATTAGATTAACTTCGTATAACTTAACAGAAATTAATCAGCTGACAAAAAGTGTTTGAAGTCTAATGCACGGTATATTAAATTTTCTTAACTCAATGTTTGAGGTGTTTATTTGTAGTGAATGTTTCTTTCAATCTATATAAGTTTCCTCAATTTAATATAGATTTTTGAACAAAGAAACATACATTTGACAGTTTAACCAAAATTAATAGTTTTTCCGAATAACATATGCACATTAGTCAAGAAGATAAATTGATAAATTTAAAGTTTAAATTGACTAAAATATATTTTAAAAAAATATTGAGATACTTAGGCCCTACTCCTGATATTTCTGAGATCCACCATTGTCAATTTAATATCGAGTACTAATATTAACACTGAGGTGTTCCGTAATAAAACTTTTTATAAAAAATTCACGTTAATTAGATGCCAGAAAGGTATTTTTTGAGGTAAGGTGAATAATTGTTTCACGAATAAGCTCCTAAAAATGCTGTTTACAGTTTTCATAAAAATGGAATTAAAGTTACACTGAATGTTTACATAGCAACATTGTCATCGCTCTGTGTTGGTTTATATATTGATATTGGACTCCTTTTATCCCAACTTTAATTATTAATATAATAGAATTAATAATAGACAAGAATATAACTAAGTTTTATCTCTAAGAAAGAACAACACTTAATGCTCGTTTATTTAATGTAAGCTATACAAACTAACATAGAAACATTGAAGAAAAATAGATAGCGCACTAAATTAAAAATAAACAACATTAAGTTACTGCTGCAAGAAAATAGACAGTTTATAGATAAATATCAGAGCACAATTGTCAGAGTTTGACAATCATAACAATTTTTATAATCGTTTAATTATTCAAATCAAATCAATTAATTATTTAATCAAATTTGTAGAAAAAGTTGAAAAAACACAGTTATCTTCATCACAGGATATTGCGATTAGGATTTGGATTGAGGTATATATTATTAACCAGCTTTGGGTTTCTAAATTGGTCTTATACTGGCAGCGATTAGTTTTATAATGTATACGGGACGCTTCCTTAACTCTAATATTTATAAGCCTGGGCAGAAATTACTATTTAAAGAAAGTTTACTGAATTACTAAAATAACAGAATAGACTGTGAACTACTGCTGTGTTTCGAGTTCTTAAATTGTTATTATATAATCAATGAGTAAAATAATTCTAGTTATGACATTTTTTAACTCCACGATTATATAAAAATTCGTGTGAAAAGATTAAAAAGTGTCTTTTGGAAATTGTCAAAAAAGCTTCGTGATAAAATTGATTATTTATTATCGAGTTTCTTGAAAACTGTTTAATTTATTAAAAGTTTCTTGAAATTTCAATAGTTTATTATTCACTTATTAAATTAAGAAACTTTCTCACAAAACTCTATTGATTTGTTCTTTTAGTAATTTAGTAATCTATTTTATCAGAATTCTACAGGAAAGATTTTAATTTTTCTCATGTGGCCTAATCTTTGTTATTTCGTTTACTTTTCGTTGTACTTCGAACCAGGTGGATATCTCATTCTTTTAACATACACATCTCGGTATCCGGATATCTGAGTAGTCTCCATGTTGTAGTGTAATTAAATTTGATCCACAGTAGATTGATTTTAATAGCCGGCCAGTCGTAATATAACAACACGGCTAAACCTGCTAAAAGTGCAGGCGCAAAAATGACTAAGATGAGTTTTCCACGTGGCTTTTCTGTTGGTTTTTGCTGAACTTTCACTACTTTGATCAAATCTAAAATGTAAAATATTAAACAACGGCATCCAATTATAAAGTTATAAATGTTTAAATCATAATTGTACAATAAACATATAAAAAAGTATGTGTGTTTGT
>JAQIXG010003286.1:0-15321 GCA_034700105.1 Oconnorella tubifera
CATTTTGCTTAAATTTGACCACCAAGATGCGGAAGGTCTCCTGTAAATGGTCATCACGTTAAATCACGTTAAATCACAAGTTCAAACAACAAAGAACCGGAAACAGATTTGAGCGATAATCGGGAGAAAAATAAAATTAACATTTGTACGTTAATTAAATTTTCATGTAAATTTATTTTTATATATTTTTTTATAATCAATGGTTGTTTTACGGGGTCTATTTATGTTATAAATTTATCAGAATATAAATTTATATATAAACGAACGTAAATGAATACGATTTACGTACTTTTATATAAATACTGCATAATTTATATTAATTGACGTACTTTTATATAAATACAATATAATTTATATTAATTTACTTCGTGATATTGTATAAACGGCGGCGTCGCTTGAGCGGTTATTTAAAAAAGCTTATCGATCCTGACCAATTGAGCTATAAGTTATATAGCCTGTAACGGAATATTCTCTACCAAACGTTGTAATGAAGTCAAATCAAGTTTTACTAATTTAGTAATTTAATACGATAACTGATTTAAAGTAATGATTAAATGCCACTGAGTCCCCATATATTGTTACAGAGATTACGACCAATTTGGTATTAAAACATTTTTATCCAGCGAGTCACAATCGGTACAGGATTTCTAATGTAACGAAATAATATATACCGAAATATATTTTCCAATAACATTTTGTTATTTTTTACTCGCTGGTTATTTTATTGTTTTATTTTTTACTTTGTCAATATACTGTCATTTTCTACAGAACTGAGTGGAAATTGTAATGCAGTTCTTCCCTACCATGGATGCCGAGAAGCTTGCCAATCTTGCCAAGAGTGTGGCAAGCGTTAAGATGTATCCATATTTTGACGCTGCAAACTACGTCATAATGTGCCAGATGGTTAAAGACGACCATCAGACTGTTGCAGGTTCATATTCCATGAACTTTCAAAACTTAAATGTTTCAGTTCAAATCATTATTATTTAAATTAATTAATTATTTAAATTGACAGTTAATACATTGCATTTTTTAGCTAATTGCTTATTTGAACAGTTATGTCTTAAATAATTCAAATATTTGATCAGGTGCACTAGTCATTTGTTACACATCGCTGTATCTTTATTTTGTATAGATCATGGTGTACTTCATAACGTGTACATTTCTGATTTATTAGTTGGTATTAAATGTTAGAAATTTATAAATAAATATTTAGTCAAGGCTTGTTAGAGAAGTGGTTAGAGCACTGGACTCAGACGCGACAGGTCCAGGTTTGAATCCCGGAGAGCTCATTATTTCTCTAACTTGCTGCACCCTTTAGTAAGACGCTTAAATTGATAGTTACGTCTGAGACATCTTTCATAAAATACGGTAATCCATGACATTAAATTAAACTGAAATAAAACTATATTATTAATAATTAATTTAGTTGTAATTGAAAACATTTTGGCATTTTGCAACATTTTAATTGAGACATTTAGCTTTCATTGAATTTAGGTGGCGTTGCATTTTCACGTAAGAATCCTTTAGCGTCGTGGGTGTCATCAATGCTGATGTGTTTTGCTGGCAGCATTCTTGCTAACGCGCTAATAGGGGAGCCTTTGGTGGCGCCCTTCAAGGGCCACAACGATCTCATTCTCGCTACCACCATCTGGTGAATGAAATGGATTAATTTATAATATACAATATTACTATTTTGATTTGTGATATTGGTTTATAACGTAATTATTTTAAATAAATATGACTTGTTAAAACGGCATTGACAAATCGATTCCGATAATTCATTCTAAGGGTTGCGGTTAGGATGCGGTTTAGGGTTAGGATTGAAGTTCGGGTTAGTATTAAGGTTATTAAATGAATTAACGGGGTCGTTTTGTCAGGGTAATTTGTCAGATTAATGTATTTTATTCAAACTTTTGATGCAAGCAGTTTAGTATAAATCGCTAATATTGTCAATCTAGGTACCTCATCAACTATTGTCCGTTTGACTTGACCTACAAACTCGTGACCTGTGGCCCGATTAAACTCGTACTGTTGTGCATGAAGCAGATACAGACGGTGCATAAAGTGCAGCACGGCGTCGCTTACACGCTTAAAAACTACGCAGGAGCATATGTTGTAGCGTGTTTTGTAGGCGTTATGAAAGGTAGGGACGCCTACATTGTGTAGATTTGTTGAATGTAGTTTATAAAATGTAGTAATTTAATGTAGTTTGTGATCTAAATTGAATGACTGCAGTTTTATACAATGTAAAAGTATATAGATTTGTGTTTGACTAGTTAAAATGGTTTGATAAATTGACTTTTGCTTTTGATTTTTAGGGTTGGAGTTAGGGATTATGCTAGGGTTAGGGTTAAGTTTAGAACGTAAGCTTGTAAATATTAAGAACGTAATTTAGTAAATCTTAAATTTAAGATAAGCTTTAGTTACACTTTCTTCTTTATAATTTATTCTTTTCTATACTATTTAAGTTTAATGTCATAAATTATATACCGTATTATAACGATGTCTCAGACGTAGCTGTCAATTTAAGCGTCTTACTAAAGGGAGCAGCCAGTTAGAGAAATAGTGAGATATCCGGGATTCAAACCTGGACCTGTCGCATCCGAGTCCAGTGCTCTAACCACTTCTCTAACGAGCTTTGATAAAACAATTAGATATTTATATTCTGTATCTCTGTATTTAGGCGCTGGGTATTATTACATGCGCCCTATTGAACGTCTAGTGCGTGGCGTCTGGATACCAACCAACAACGCTCTGTTGCAACCTTCCTTGTAAGTTATCTCTCATCTGGTAAACTCATTATATTGGGCGAGTTGTAACGCGTTCTTAGCTCTTATTGCGTTTATTAAATTATATTAAATTCAGTTCATTTTAATTTCATTTATAGTTAAGTCAAGTTGTAATTTAATCAGTTTATATTGATGCTAATGTATATATATTATTTGTTATGACTGTTCTATGTTAGATGATTTTATATGCTATTAAAAAGTTTGAGTTCAACTGAATTAAAATAAAACTTACTCGAAGGTATAATGTCTATTTATGTTTAACGTCCGGATTACCGTATTATATAAACGATGTCTCAGACATAACTGTCAATTTAAGCGTCTTACTAAAGGGTGCAACAAGTTTAGAGAAATAATGAGTTATCTGGAAGCGAACCCGGAGATATCGCGTTTGAATCCGGCGCTCCAATCGCAACCAAACCTTGCCTGATAGTTGTAATGCTGTCTTTCTTTTCATTGTTTTATTTAGTCCGTTTAAATGTTGTTAATTTATCTTCAGTAAGTTTTAGTGACATTAAAACAAATTCGTACGAAATTAATTTCATTTGCTCAACAAAAGTGTTCTGTTTTTGCAGCGCAGCGAAGGCAAGCCTCGCTGCATCGGTGATATTCATCCTTGAAACGCGCGGATATATCCAGGCGTCGCACATTTCGATCTACTGCGGCACGCTTCTCTTCTTCATATACTTCACCGTATCAGCCCAGTTGTTGGGGCTGCACGACCCTTTTGTTCCCTTTGAGAATATCATCTGCGGGGTGTTATTCGGGGGTCTGTCCGATGTTGTGGGGGGGTTGTTTGGCAAGGGGAGGGAGGGGGAAGGGAGGGTGGTTGGGGAGGATGGAGATGGCAAGGAGGAGGAGAAAAGTAAGGATGATTGAGGGGTGGTGGAGGGGGAGTGGTTGGGGGTTGATTTGGGAAATATTTAAGGATTGATTGAATAGTTTGATAGAATTTTTATTAAGGAAAGTTATGGATATTTTGAGGCTGGATTGAGTGATTGATTGATTGAGAGATTTTTTCATAGAATGATGGTGGGAGTGATTGATTTGATGAATGATTAATTAAATGATTGAATGGATTAACTTTTAAGTTTATAAGATATTAATGATGCAAGGAATTAGTTTTGTAAATGACGGATTTAAATGATTGAGCAATTGAGAAACGATTGATTGACTGGAAACTTTTTATATAATTTAAGTAAAAATGAAAGTATTATCGATTGATTTTTATTAGTCAATTATATAAGAAATGGAATTTTGTGTAAGAGTTAGAAATATATGAATGTATTCAGAGATAATTGTCAAAGTTAATAGATTTTAAAATAAATCAATCCTTGCATGATTGTTGATATATCATGTTAAAAATGTATAAATGTAAGTTACTACCCAGACAAAACGGCCTCGAATACATTAACCTGACAAAATCAATTTGTTTAGTAATCTTAACCCTAACCAGCCCTAAGTTTAACCCTAATCTCTTATCCTAACTTCAACCCTAACCTATATTATAACCCCAACCCTAAAAATGAATATTCGGGGCCATTTTGATGGGTAGAGTTATAATTTATGAAATGTTTATAAAATTACAGTGTGTTCTCTTTCATTTCTTCTTTTTCTGAATATTAATAGTTCGAAAAAATATCTTTACTGCATTAAGTCACAAGCAATCGCTCATCTTTATTTTCCACACATATCAAATTATTAAATCGAGTCATTGTTATTGAATAAAATTTTGTGCTGATGTGACGTTAAGTGAATAAATACAAAACATTGCAAAGTTTTAAATTGATTTTGGTTTTTTTTAATTCATTCCTCTGTCGTTTTAGACTAATTCCATTTGACGATTTTTTGTGTTTTATGTTGTGTTGTTATTTTCAGTATTTAACTTTTTATTGTATTAGGTAAGATCTGAGATTTAGTTAAATCGATTTGAACTGTTCGTGTTATAAAGGTTTTAATAGTTTGTATCTTTATATAAAGCTGTATAAATATTAGACATCTTTGTCTTTAATATTTGTATAAGTCTTATATTATGTCAAAAGTATGATATAATTTTATTGTATGTTTCTTTTATTAGAATTTAAAAAAATATTGTACATTTCGTTTAAAAATAAAAATAATAAACAATTCCAGTCGAATTTTCACTCATCATTCATTCCCAGTATGTTACTAAGTAACTTTTTGTGTTGATGTGACATTAACAGGAAACATTGTTTAGTCATTTCAAGCTAGTTGTATTTACATTAAATGTAAGTAGCCTTTTGTGCTGATGTGACGTTAAAAGCAAACGTTGTTTCATTCATTCCAAGTTGTATTTAAGTTTGATGTTGAGAATGTTTGAAATAAATTCTTGTTGTTTAACTGTTTCCGTTTGTTGTTATAAATTCTTTAATTACTGCAGATAGATTTACATCTATATTCATTTTTCTTTACGAGTAAATAGGAAAAAGTTTTCTTAAAATATAGCTTGCATCGTAATTAAAACTATTCTAATTCATTACTGAAGCATAACCGTCAAATATATTTAATATAATATTTAATATTTTATTAGTGCAAAGTTAATCTATGAAAAACTAACTTAATAAATAGCATATATCATCAATGTTGGGAACAATAAACAAAATTAACCATTAAAAATATCGTAAATATGCTCTACATTGATATCAAATTTAAATAAGATGCCCGCTTCTTATACCAAAACAGACTTTAGAAATTTGAGGGTGGGGGGGGGTGCTAATTTCAATGAAGAGCGTTCGCTCACAAAAATGAAACTCATTGTTTTAAATAATATTTTAAATTGAGATGGGTTTTTGGACTGTACTCATCCACCCCCTAAATGTCTTAAACATTTTTATTGTTAACTCAACAAATACTTGCAGAATGTTTATTGAAATTAATTTCTAAATTGGATCCTGTCTTGACACTACAGTCGGCTTTAAACTCTTCGTTCAGAATTAAATTTAAAACTATATTTTTAATCCCAGTAATAAATAAAATCTATATATAGTGTCGTGAGATCTAAGTTTATTAAATGAATCAACGTGAGAATTAATAAAGTATCCAAAGTGCTTTTACTGTAATTGGAGAGGGACAAAAGGGAAGGATGGGGGAGGGAGGGGGGTAATACCTCAAAAAAATATCTAGCTCCTTTTAAGTCATTGAAGGATTCTGTGGTTTAAGTCATCTTCAGAATTTCTTGACATATTCTTGAATTTTTACTATAGTTGTTTATTTATAATTTACTGTTCTCATGTTTGGCTATTTTATAAATGTAAACTTTTTCATAAACTTTTTATTTTTAATTTAATCATTTTTATTTCTGAATGGGGGAGTGGGTTGTTTAACACCCCCTTTTATAAATGGGGGACTAGTGAGGGGTATAAATGAATGCCCCGTATTATGAATGAAAAAGTGTATTTTTAATCTCAAACCTGTATATCCTGATTGGATTACTAGTGATCATTTTTAGTTTATCCATACATCGCTCCACCTCGCTCCACTCCCCACATTCTCTCTGGACGTACCCCCCCCCCCCCCCATCCCCGGAGTGAATAAATTAACTTAATTTGAAGACTTTATAACTATCAGTTGCTCATTGCATAGTCTCTTTCATTCTTTCTCATCCTCTATTTCTCTCTCTCTCTTCTCTCTCTCTCTATCTGTTTTCTAATTCAATCAGCTGTGAAGTCTCTCTCGTGTCTCGAACCTGCGACCACCAGGTCTCTATTCAATTACTGCTCTGATTCGAATGATATGCGGTCGTAATGCAAACCGACTTGCCATTAACTGACCACATATTATGCCCAATAGTAAATCATGGTCAGTCTTTTATACAGTGTAGATCCTGAAGAATAATAATAATTCTATATTCATTTTATATTAAACAATATTTTTTAATATTACTTTATGTTACATAATTTTACGTTACATAACTTATATTATTATATTTTATACCGATTTAACATAAAAGATCTTCAAATAGAAATTTCATATCGATATGTGTTTACTCTATTTTCATAATTTATAATTGACTGTATTCAGATTTGTTATCGAATACTCTAGCACCGAGGCCAAGGCCAAGACCAAGACCAAGTACTTTTAATCAGGCAAAAAAATTCAAAATAGCCAACAAAATTCTAATTGCCAAGACTATATATAATTTACTCAATAAAAAGCATGATTTTAATAATGATCCTATATGACACAAAATTGAATGATAAAATAATATACCACAGTAATCACAAGTTGTTGTGTCAGGATCAATAGGAAGAAAGACCATTAATAATTAAATGAAGTTATTTGCCTATTATTAATTATTTACTGTATAGGCTGTAAAATTTATTTAATATAATGCTGAATAGTCAAATAATCTTATGAAAACATAATTATCGATATAAAAACAATATAGGCCTACTTAAAATCACATATAAAATTTTTCAAAATCTGTTCACAAGTCTACAGTTTTCTCTCAGTTATCATCAAATCTGTCAATATTTTCACTTTCATTGAGATACAGTTTCTGACAACAATTTTCTGTTCAACCAGCGCTCTCTGTTCGGATTCATAAATACTACTTGGTAATTGATAAATAATAAAAAAACATAATGGTCTTGGTCCTTGGCCTCGTTAATAACAAGGCCAAGGACTTTTCCTCAAGGCCAAGATCAAGGCCAAGACCTTGCTGTCCAAGACCAAGGCCAAGACCTTGCTGTCCACGACCAGGCCAAGGCCAAGTACTTAGAGTTTGAGGCCAAGGCCAAGACCTTGAAAACATGTCCTCGAGGATCCTCGAGGCCAAGACCATGTCCTCGAGGACAACAAGTCTGACTGTATTATATATAGAACTTCATTCGCATCAAAGCAGTGAACAACATCAAATATATAAACTAATAATACATCAAAAACTATATGAAAATAAAAGCATTATATCGATAAATTATATAGAGTTAACTGTGCTTTGAAATATTATATAGAACTGATGAAAAGATTATAATTATTAACTTATAACTAAAACTACATTAAATAAAGTCTTACAATTATATAAACATAATGAAATTAACTCCTGCAAGTAAAGAATACTAATATCATTATAATATCATTGTAATATAATTATAATATTAAAAAATACTGTTTAAAATATACCATCGATAAAGATTTTTTATTAAAAAATGTACAAAACTACATTAAAAAATTTAAAATTCATCCCCTAAAAAAAGAATCCTGGTGTCCACTGTACCAATCCCAGAACTAAACAGTCCCACTTTATGCACAATAGTATACCAGGAAGAAAGACTTCCTTAATTTTTGATTTATTTCAGTCTTGATTCAATTTTATGAGCACACTTATATTATCTTCCTGTCAAAAATACTGTTGATGTTCTGAGAAAAAAATTCAGTATTATTCAGTTGCTTGATATCCAAGTGTTGGAACTTGGACTGGATTTATAGCAAAGTTTTTGCAATTAGATTTGGGATCTCTTTTGAATAATGGAGAGAGTGAAATGAATGCTCGATCAAATTTAACTTATAAATCACTGTTAACATTGTTAAGTCTCATATATAGTTCCGCTTCAATTCGTGTAAAGACTTCGGTCCATGGATGATACTACGTCTAACGACATTTGGTCTACACTACAGCTGTAACCTTAAAATAATCCTAACCCTAGCCTTTACCCTAATTATATCTATAACCTTAACCATAAACTTATAACCCTGATCTTAATCCCAACATTAACCCTAATCCTAATGTTGCTGTAGACCAAATGTCAGCCGACCAAATGTTGGCAGACGTAATGTCGTAGATCAAAAGTCTGTAGACGAGTTGTCGTGACGCCATTATATATATATTATAACTTATAAGGAGAGTTTAAACTAATTAAATAAGAATTGGTATTCACGAATAAATAAAATGTTGAGTAGGAAAGGGGAGATGGGGTAAGCAGCCCCAAATTAAAGAAGTGAGAGGGGGAGAGAGACCCTTCCTTTCTCCCTCTCACTCGCTCAAACCGTATTTGATACTTGATTGGACCATCGTGATGCCAGAACGTCTTTGGTTTATGACGTTATAAGCACTTTGCGTAAAGCACTTCAAGAACCTTTCGAGGTTTTTGAGAGAAAATGTCGACTAAAATGTCGAGAGAGAGGGGGGGGGGGAGGACGAAGGCAATAGATCAAAGTAAACAAAAATATTTTCCTACCCCAATACTCATTAATATTACTTCGTATCGTTCATTCTACAAAGTATCGCATAAAAATTATCCAAAAAATGTTAATAACAAAAAATGCTCATTTCTATCTTTTCTGGTGAACAATTTCAAGCAGCTACACTGAAATATAAAAACAATGCTTACAACAACACTTATTTCATTGCACTTAAAAACTCAAAATTCTCATCGACTTGTTACCATTCTTTTTAACCATTTACAATAAACGGATAGTTTAGTTTTATTTTGCGACGGGGACTAATGGCAGTAATTCATGAGTTGAACCTAATTATCGTCGTTGCAAAATCAACGAATCTGAGATTACAATCTCGAGATCGATTAGTCAAATGAAGCAGTTTGGTGTTTCGTCTAAAGATACTACGTCAAGATACTCTCTGATGCAAGCAAATATATGACGCAGTCAGTGACGCAAGCGTAATTCGATCAAGAGGGGGTTATCAAGATATTATAGTAACTATTAAAAATATTGAAGTAACTATCAAAAATATTATAGTACAATCATTTCGACTGTACCATATGAACAATAATAAAGAAAAATACAACGCAGTCTTTTGCCATTCAAACGTAACTACAAGTATTTCAAATTATCGAAAAAACATAAATGTTACAAATTGAAAACTGAAATTAATTTTAGATATTTTCAATCAGGTAATAAAAGCAATTTAAGAAATTAGGTTTTTGACATTTTATTATTAAAGCCATGAGTTTTATTTTGAATAAAGCGTTAAAACCAAATAGATTTTAACATTTTATTTATCATAGTTTTTGTTATCTAAAGAGTCAACATCATTCTAATCTTTGCAAAAGTAATAACGTTATGATTAGGATTAAGTTAGTAATGTTATGTTTAACAAACAAATTATAGTCTGCAAAATGTGGATATTCAAGAACTCTCAGTCTCTCACGCCACTTTAATATAAGGAGAACCTCCCCCCTCCTAACCAGGTGTCCCACCCAGGTCTTCTCACTTACCCTCCTCCCTCCCCCTCCACCCCCTCTTCCCCCTCCCCGCTGTCGACTCGTCTCAGAGACGATAACGCCAGTCTCGAAGGATGAAGAGATTGATTTTCGTCTCGCGTCTCACGCGAGGAGACACCGGAAGTAGAAAAGAAGCAAAACAAGACTCAACTGGAAGTATATAATATTGCGCATTTAAAAATATGAAGGCAGAGGAGGGGTGTTCGCAGATTATTTTTCAAGGAATCAGTTTGCTTAGGTACCCAGATAAAACGGCTTCGAATACAATAACTACAAAACAGCCCAGTCAAATGTATCAATAACCCAAACTCTAAATAACCCTAAACTTTACCCTAACCTTAGCAATAAACCAAACCTAACTTCAATCCAAACCCTAGACCGAATCATTGTCTCAATCCTAACGCTAAAAATTAATAATCGGGGCAGATTTGTTGGGGCCGTTTTGACCGGCCACGTTTGGCGTAACATATGAGATTTCAGTGAATAGATCAATTTTATAAAGAATGCATCTAAACAGAACTTATTTTTTATAATATCACTTTGAGATCTGGGGCTCGGGCTCCACAAGATATGACACGAGCCCCTCCTCCTTGAGGACGCGCCTGAGTGGGGCGCTTGAAAGGAGAGGGGTGGACTGCAGTAATGATAAAAAGTGTAGAATTATATATTTTGCGTTTGACCGTGAAAATTATCAGACAAATAGATAATTTGAAATATTTTTAAGTTTTACTGACAGTTCTTGCTTTGTGAAATTCTCATAGTAGAACTTTTCGTCATAACGTTTGTTATGATATATCCGCTCATTATTTCTTGACATCCCATTTTTATGATCATACCCCCCCCCTCCCCCCCCCCCCAGTGCATCCACCCCTCCCTTAATTCCAATCCTACCTTTGCAAATAATGACCGTTAAAACGTCGATACTACAGTCGTTTTTTTTATAAAATTCTAACACAATTAGCTTCATTTGGATATGAAAATTGATCACATTACAGTAAAGGATAAATCTCAGATTACAAACTTCAATTCGTAAAAAGCAGTTGAAACTAAAGAGTATTTTCAAGAGTATCTTCAAAATTCGTCAGAAAAGCAGCGAAACATCGTTCAACATTGCAGTCTTAAGATCTTCGTGATAGAACTCGAGACATAATTAAGACTTGCAGACTTGCAGATTTGCTACTCTCTCTCTCAATTTGTTTGCTTCAATAATTTCGGAACAAATTTTTAAAACAAAATTCTGTCGTTGAAATAATGTAAACTACTACTTAGATTAGGTTGCTTGATAACTTTAGCCAAATTAGTAATATTTAGATTATCTTTCTTTTGTTTTTGGTTTAGTTAAATTTTTATTGCATTTGTAATTATTTTCCTGATATCAGAAAATTGATATGAGATGATAGCTCAGAAATAAATTAGGTTTATACATTATTATATTGTAAATTTGAATTGCCTATGTTACGGAGATATAGTCAAATAAAAGGCTTATTATGGCGGCTCTGAAAGAAATTTATAAAGCCACGATTTTCCTAAATAATTATATATAGAATATGGCAGTAGATTATTAGTTGAATTATATAATAAATTAGATAAGATTTTCTCGTGTGTGATCTAACGATTCGTTACCACGTGGTCTCTCATGTTAATAATTATGATATTACCTTTCATATCATCTTGAATAACTGAAATCATTTATGCTATATAATTGAATCAACTATATAGCATAACTAAATGAAACGTTCAATAGAACGTTTCATTTTTAACGTTTAATAATTAACGTTTAATTAATCAACGAGTAAACGAGACAATTATAAAAATTAAAATGTATTATTTTTGAATTCAAATTGTCGCGCCTACAGTATGACGACAATGCCGCCGTCGGCGTCCCTAAATCGCACGACGCGGTGCAGCGAATACTCGACAGCGCTATAGAGCACTAGGCTAACGGCCAGCACAGAGGCCATAGCGTAGATCTTAGTAGATACACAGACGTGGCCTGACGCAAAGGCTACAACTAGGCCAAAAGTCTGAAAGGCCCTGTAGCAGGAGAAGGCGGTATCTTGGCTGTCCGTGAACAGAAGGCCAAATAGCGCTGTAAATAAAGCAAATGTAACTAAAGTAAATAAAATTAATAAAACTTTAATTTAAATATTTATACAATAATTATATTCCAAAAAGTGCAATTGTTCAGCCACACAATTTCCGTGATTAGTTATATTTTTGGAATGCTCATTCAATGGTATATTTTTTGAGGCCTATGTAAAGTGTTTAATTTAATTCGATCCTCAATCCCAGAATATAGATAAAATAAATATCATTATCGAGACAGCTACCATGATTAATTGAAACTTATATCCATGACTGAAAGAAAATGATATAAATTTTACTATATTATCTTTGCCAACAAGTTTTGTGACAGTTCAATTATTATCCAAAAACTATTATCAAATAGTTAAATGAATAATAAAAACTGTAACAATACTTACAACAAGCTTGTTACAAGACTCACTATTGGTTTGTGTTAGCCAGATTGCATCGCAAAACCCCAAACATCCGGAAACCACGTAAAACATAGCTCGATCGTCATTGGTCGGTGACCAGGAGGTAAGAACCAATAGGATGCCAGCATTGAACGTAGCCCCTGCTAGCACTACATAGGCTCGCTTGAGATGTTTGCCCACGTGACCTAGCATAATGGCTGTGATGGAGTTGACTGATCCGAAGACTAGAAGAACATAGCCTATGTAGTGGATGCCCAGCGCGCAGTTTATATACGACTAAAGGGCAAAACAGTAGTATATAATGCATGTATTAGCATAAAACAAAATATGGTAGTACACGAAATACAATGCAAAGAATTTACATTTTCGAGTATGTCAAAAATAATTTGTATATATAAGTTTGTGAATATGAAGCACGTTAGAGTCGTTTTGGCAAAACAGTAGGCTTGCCATGTCAAGCCTTGATGTACTTTATGTAAATCTACAGCGTTTTTCTCTCAACGAATACAAATTTAAAAAAAAACTAATTACTCTAATTTAGAATGCTGAAATACCAATAATTTGATCACAAATTATCAAAATTCTTTTCCTTTCGTTTACTATTAGTACAGATAGTAGGGAGAATGGAAGGAGGGAGGCTAAACAATTCATTTAAGAAAATTCTGAAATTAAATAGACTATCAAAAACAAAAACAAATCAAGAAATCTAATAGTGGGACTCAGTTCGCCCTAGATTTTACCACTGTCTTACCTTTGTAAAAGTGCTAATGACAAAACCTTGCTCGAGTCCAGTGAAGAAAACGAGAGGTGCCAGCAGCTGCATCCTTGGGTCCTTCATCATTAGCCAAGATGATGTAAGAAGACCACTTGTGGGCGGCAAACTAATCCTTAGTTCTTCCGCAAGCCTTGTTTCCATCTCTCTTTCCAGTAAAGGACTCGATTTATTAAATTTGTTGGTATATTTCTCAAAATCATTTTCGGAAAATGAAGACTTACGAGGTAATTCTATTTCATGCGTAAATAAATCAGAACCCACTGGTCCAATGTCGAGTAATTCCGCCGTGAGTTCAGGTAATTTCTCGACTTTTCTACCAAACTTAGCAATTGGATTGTAATTTATTTCTGTGTCAAAATTCAGTTTTGCATCAGAATTCCGTTCAGTGCCATAATCTTCTTTTGTATTACAATATTCTCCCATATCATAGTTTGTACCATAATCCGATGTTTTTTTACGATCCCCTTTTGTAGGCATAATGCAACTTGTTTTCATATCATAATTTTTCTTTGTATCATATGTCTTGAGACCATTACTTGCTAATGTATCATACCCCAGTTTTATATCACTATCCGCTCTTGCACCATAATTCCCTTGCGCGTCATAACTCAATCCCACGCATTTATTATTTTCACATATCCGTTGCATCGTCAATCCATCTTCTTTACGTTGTCCTCTAAATGGAAAACAACCAGACCTGACTGGTTCAGCGTCCAAGAAAATCGCGCTGATCACAGCTGCAGATACAACACAAGCAGCTTCCGCGCTTAGCAAAAGTATCCGGTAAGAATCCGGTAAAACACCGGCGAAATGAGGCACCCTTGGATTGGAGTCATTCTCCCTACAATCCACGGCTCCGCAGCGCACTTCTCCTGAGCAGTTAGTGTTAGTGGTAAAGATACGAAGAAGAGTGTTGTTGTCGTCTGAGGAGAGAGCGAGTGCTGAGAGTAGACTTCCCCAGATTTGACTGGATTGCATTAAGCCTGAGAAGATACCGTTAAAGCGATTCATTGTTGTTTCACTCATCTGTAAAAACGAACAAAACTTGATAATAGCATAATAGTATTATCATGATAGCGGTGTTACATAAATGCTAAAAACGACCATTCTCGACGTGTTTAACAGTACATAGAATGATGCCATATGATGATCAGAAAAGATCATCTTTGATATATTCGCTGTATACATAACTTAAAATCAACGATTGCATTTAGGAGCCTACTTAGAGCAACAGCTATCATATGTAACTTATTATATGTAAACTATTACTATACTTATTAAGGTGTATAAATGATTACATGCTAAATCTAGAGATTAATTTTTAACGCTCACTATAATAGAATTATTCATCAATTAATAATTATTTCAGATACCGTATCATTTCAATTAATATAATGACTTAATAACAAAGATTTTACTGACCTCTTTAGTGTTACGCGCATAATTAAGAGCCAGTGTGGTCAAGTAAGCTGACTGACCCGTCCACAAGGGTCCGGTCATTAAGCCAAACAAAGCGGAAGTAGAAAGCATGATGTAATGGGAGGGGTAAAAATTTGCCCCAACGTAAGTTAGGAAAAGTGAATACGACGCTACGATAGTCCATTTGTTTCCTGTATAAATAAAAAAATTGTACTCGGATAAAACAGAATCTAATTCTAATACCCTACAAGATAAACCCGACAATTTATTTAATAACCTTAACTCTAACTAACCTTAAACTGAACCCAAATCAAATTTAAAAAATAATCGAATTTTCTAATCGAAGTTTAAGTTGGTTTAAATTAAACTAGGTTTAAATAAACAGATTTAAACAGGTTTAAATAAAATTAGGGTTAAATTGTCATAAATTCTTAGAGCTGTCATAAATTCTTGATTAAAATGCTATCATAAATTCTTAATTAATCTTAATATATATGAGTTTAATTCGCAAAGTTGCAGAAAAGTGTCAAACAAGAAATGAGAAATAAGTAAATACATATCTAAATAGCATATGCCAACAGTGATTAAAGTCATTCAAATGTTCGTCACAGTTGTATATTGAGTTAAGATTGACAATC
>JAQIXG010003287.1:0-15318 GCA_034700105.1 Oconnorella tubifera
CTTTCATCTTCACAAACTGGCAGCTTCAATTATATTTGTTAAGATTACAAAAATTCAAAACATTAACAATGGCAAGTTAACAATGAACCTGATATTGGCAAAACGTTATAAAGCTTGTTGAGTTTTAGTATAGTTATTAATCTTATCAGATGCTTTAAATTTACAAACTGACAGTTAGTTACCTGAATTATTGATGTGTATTAAATTATTACTTAATTAAGATTTTGCGTTTGATTAAATTCTTTTCTCCATTTATTGTATTTAATTAATATACAATGGTTCATTAAATTGTACTTTGCAACAGTCAGTGTGTGTTGAATTAATAACTTTTACTTTATATATGACAGAGACTATGTAATAAAGTGTCAGCAAACTATATTAAATACATTATGTGTAGTGATTAATTTATTGTAAAGACTAAAATATTAATTTTCTATTATATTTGATACTTAATTCCATTGATGTATATTTAATTTAGCTTCTTCAGAAGTCACCCAATCAAGAAAACGATGATCATAAAGTTGCTGGGACTGTTGGTAAGTCATTTCAATTGCGTTTATAATACGTGCAAAACTTTCTACATTCAAACATTCAAGCTTAATCAACAGCATGGACAACACACAGGAGACTCTACATTTATTCTATTTAAAGAAATAACATGTTGTTTCAAAAGCATTATTTTTTATTAGTTTTATAAGTATTATCAGGCCAATGTATGTTTAAGCCATTGAGTTAATATCCAGATTACTTTCATAAATGAGTTTGAAGAAATTACTCTCAAGTCTTTGAAGTATTGTCAGTCATACAGGACTTCAATATCTATCAACTTTACTATTATTTATTTTATATTTATCTAACGGTTATTAATAGTAGTTTTTTTTCTTCTAGTGAACTTTTAGTACTATGTTGCTTGTTTTGACATTATTTTGCTAATTCGCAAGTTTATATGCTTGTAATATTTTTGGTGTACATAGTATTTCTTTTGTTGTTATAAAAATAATCATATAGTTTAAAAAAATTATAAGGATCAAAGAACTTCACATAGAAGCACTTGCTTTTGATTATTTAATGATGTAACATCAGCATTATGCAACGTGTTGTGGTGATGCAGAAATCAATTTACTAGTGAATCATTCAATGCTTTTGCCAGTTAATTATTGCCATACGGTGTCCATACACTTTGTTTGCATAAATTAAATGCACAATTCCTGTTATTGATGTATTTGTTATACAGGGAACCAGACTGTAAATAAACTCGAGTCATCAGTTAATGAGAAAGAATTGTTGTCGGATCATCAGTTGCATGAAATGTCGCGTCTTTTGAAGCAATATGAGGATAAAAAAGTGTCCATTGCTCCGACTGTCAACAACGTAGAAAAGCCAAGGAGTCATTTTACTAAAGATGAATGCAACATGTAAGTCTTGACGGTTACTTTATTAAGTTTACAGTGCCTGTATTTTTTATTATACATTACATTACATTACATTATATATATTATTATACATATTTTATTTACATTACTTTATTATAAATGAATGATATCATTGAAATTTATTTGCAGCATTATATTATAATTTTATAATATTTTTTTATATATCGTTTACTTTTTAAATTATTAGTTTGTTTTACTTATTTCTAACTCAACTGCATTCATAGTCAGAGTGTTTCAATTATTTATTATTAAGCGGATATCAGTTACTGTTAAATTATAAACATAGTAGCGTACTGTAATGTCTTGATTTTTTCTTGTTTTTCTATTACTTCTATACTTCTGGAGAGTCAAATAATTTGTTTAAATTTTAGTATTTTGATAAAATGAATGAAATTATTGTTTTATTTTGTGTGTATTATTTTTGTATTTAATAAAGAATTTTAATAAAGCAATAAAACACAAAGCATACGAATTTAATTTTTTTGTGGTGACTTTCAATTTGTAGTATATATTGTTTATTATAATGATAGTTTTCTTGAAATTATTCTATTTCAATAATTTCTAGATTTCATGCATTTGAAATGATTGTAATAATTAACAACAATTAATTTTTTATATAACTTCAGGAACAATTCTTCATCCGATCACTCTCCTGTAAATACTAGCTCTGCAGATAAAGGAGAATGGAGAAACCATAATAATTCACAATCATCACAGCAACGCGTCAAACGATCAGCTTCCTCGTATAAAAAGCAACTTACTCATAAATCAAATTCACTCAACAAACAACAGCCACAGCGGATAATCAATTCAGACACCGAGTCTAGTTCTAAGTCCTTCTCTACGAGTCGTGAAAATCTACCTCATTCCAAACTTGCTCATGACAGTCGACAAGAGAGCTGTGATGGTAAGGCGGTCAAGTCTTGTTCTAATCCTCAGACCAGTGTGAGCTCATCTGCTGTCAAAGATAAGGGAAAGACTTCATATACAGGAAAGGCTGGCCCTAATAAAAGCGCTTCAGTGTGGAAGTAGATGTGCTTATTTTAAAACTCTTGCCTTGAAACTGCATTATTTTTAATCATGTTGTGATGTTTTAATTTGTTAATTGATTTAAGAATCAGCTGTATGACAATGTGAAGTAGTAGTGTTAGAATTACGATGTTTAGCCAGACGATTGATATACTGATTATCAATCGTACTGGCGAGCATAATCAATCAAAATTACAGTAATTTTGCATACAAAGGTTTTTTAATTCCTTAAGATGGTTAAATAACTATCAAACAAATATTCAAACAACAATTAAGCTTTTTAATATTTGAGCTAAACAACATCGAGAACTAATACATCGAGTCTTTATTGAAATAAATAATATTCCTATCCAAACATTTGACATACTGGATGATTGACATTGATTTTTTTTAATGATTTACTAACAGTTTTTTGAAAATTGACACAAGTACTTGGACAGTTGTCATAATTAACCCATTTTCTTTTTTGCGCTGGGGGGCTGCCAAATTTGAATTTCGCACAGGGTGCAATTTTCCCTTACTACGGCTCTGGTTGGCCACCTTGTTCCTATTTACGAATAGCACTTCAGATTCTCTCATAATTTCACAATATCAGTTCGCTTCAACTGGAGAGGGAGTCCTTCGCTTGCAGCGTAAGAGGGGGGGGGACGGCGCCAAACTGTTAGTTTTGCCCCGGGTGCTATATTCTCTAACTACATCACGGGGCATACCATTTTATGTAGAGCATAGTTAGGCCTGCTTAAACCGAAATATGTATAACAATTATAATTTGTTAATATTGTGTAATTTTATGGCTTAATGTGATATTGTGATGAACGATTTAAGATGATTTTATATATTTCATATCTGGATAAAAAAAATTAATGATTTATTATGATGATTAATGTTATTTGTAATGCATTATAAACTTAACAGATATCGTTTTACTTCTAATGTTTTTTTTCATCACTTTATATTTGAAAACTAAGCAAATAGCTGCTAACGTCTAAATAGCTAATTGATAGTACTAAGTTCTCTGTATATTAATACACATTTCTATAAGGCAGCAATTAAATATTTCAAAGCATATTTGTGACAGCTAAATTAATTAATGAATATCATGGATTGGATATATAATTTTTCAAACACTAAATATCTTGTTTCAAAAACTAGATAATTGGCTTTTAATTATTCAAGACTAAATAATTTAATTTTTGAAAATTCGATATTTGTTTTGAATCATTATTATTTCTACTAATTTTCTGAGTACAAATGATGATGGCTACGAGAAAGCAAAAAAATGCTAATATGGCAGATAGATTGTTCTACGTTACCTTTTACTGTGTGATAAGATGATAATGATCATGAAGCGTTATGATGATGATAATGTCACAAAAAGAAGTCAATTATTTCTTTCTATCATTTTATTGAAAAACATCTACAATCTCTGTATCATATAAAAACAATTTACTATTTACAGTATTTACAATTATTAAATACTATTTACACAATTCTTAAGCAGAACGCTTGAAATAGAATAAGGGATTATTAGTGCAGTAAATAATTTAATTATAGAAATTTATTTCATTTTATGGTTAACATTTACATATAATTTATGTTTATCATAATTTTTGTTAGATTGTTCTTTTCTGAATAACATTACTTAATAAGCTTTACATGTACATACAGCGTAATGTCTTTTGCATTACAGATCTATGTTATTGTAGCCATTGTTACTCTGATATTAAGAATGAAATTAGAAGCATGAAATTTATAAGTCTGTGACACCTCTAATACTAATAAATTTCAATAATACTGATATAACTTATAGAATATTACCGACAGATATATTCTTCGATTTCTCGCATACATATTTGACACTTAACCTCACAACAATAAACAAATTTACAGTCACATCTTTCCTCCATCGTCCGTAACCTGGTTATATAACCTCTACCACAGCACATATGTTCACAACTGCCTTCTTCAACTTTTTTTGACGTCGCATTACACAACCGTCCAGTTGTACCCACGGATCCAGTTTTAGCATCTTGCTCGCAATAAGGAGGAGATTCTTCAGTGTACACAAGGGCATTCTCATCAGTTGTCAGCTTTGGCTGCGTAGTGGTACGACCTCTTATTGTAACTGTTGTACCTAGGCCTGCATCGTGAGAATTGGGCACAAGAGTGTTGCGTGTGCCAGTGCGAATGGCCTTCACCTTGATGGCCGAATCGTAACGTGTTCGGAGCATTTCGCCTATCTGTCTGAATTGCGGGAGAACTTTGTAGCAGGTTTTGATTTCACATGAGCCTGAGACACCGTGACATTTGCACTTTACTTCTCTGCTCGACTCGAGCATCTGTCAATCAATGAGGAGGAAAAATTTAATCAATTTTATGAGAACATTAATAAAAATTAGTAATTAGTACAAATTTCAAAACTGAGTAACTTCAAATGAAATAAAATTGATGAAATCTGCTGTTATTTAAGTCAAATTTTTGTACAATAATTGTGCTTTTGTTAGAAGAAAATATAATAACAGTACTATTGACTACGCCTATAGTATCGAATGATATTAATTGATTTACTATTGGAATTCCAGTAATTGTATTCAGAACACTTAGAACACAAAAAAATAGAATCGAGATTCTATTCTTTTGTATTTTATTTTTATTTGTAACTTTTTCTGCCCACAGTTAACGGTTGATCATTTTATTTATTGATTCAAGTGTTTTGAAATGAATGAACTTTAACTATTTATTTAAGTGTTCTGAAATGAATAATAATCTTGAAATGAATTTTTATCTCCTTTTCTATCTGTGATAATAAGTTATGTAAATCCTTACCTTTCTACCAGCATGATTATTATGAAGATTCAGTAAGGTTCGATCTTTTGTCTTCTCTGCAAATACTTCTCGTGCATCAATAAAACTTTGAGCAAAGGCAACCCCAAAGTCTGTGTTGTCTGAACATCCATCCCACTGGAAACCATCCGCAGTTTGTCCACGGACGGTCTCATCACAGCCACAACCAACCAGTGAGCCAAGAGAACATGCCCGAGTCACTGAGTGGGACACTGCGGCTGATGATATAGCATGAAGAAAGGCATCCTCTCGAGTTCCTATATTAAAAGAAATTCAAATACTAGAAATACAAAAGATGTGTAACTATTGGAATGTAGGTATGTATTGAGAAGTTCTGCCGCATATATAAACTTATAAGATATACAAACTATTCACCCTGTACAAAATTGATAAAAATCCCGAAATTCAAAGATGATGATGATTGAACAAAGAATTATTAGATTCATAGAATCATTAGTGCTATTTATTTAATATTGCAATATTAAATTCTAATACAAATGTTACTATAGTTAAACATATATTATTTACAAATATAAGATTATACTGTTTATTAACTATATATATATTAAGTGCTAGTTATAAATGAATAAAGACTATAACGTAAAAAAATCGAGCTTTCTTATACTATTGTGCGAAATTGTTCAAATAAATGTGCTATTGTTTACACAGTATAAAAATAGTACTTCTTTTACGAGTACAGTTTTTAATTACTATTGTATAAATACTACTTTATACTAGCATTTATATGTTGTACTAGTTATGTATTTGTATTTTGAATTTGTAGATTATTTGGCTTTCAAGGCAGTAAAGTACGCCCGTGAGTTCAAAATATTATTTCAGAATTTCACAAAACTGAGAAGAAATAAAAATAACTTAAAACTTTTTACGCTACCTGATTCTGAGACTTTTCCAAAAACTTCAATGTTATTTACGACAGGACAGTTCCAGCGCGTGCTGCGAAACTGAAACTGACATTCATCGATAGCTCGTCGCGCTCCCTGACGCACAGGATCCATCAGTTCTAAGTTTCTTGAACAGACGACTGCTTGACGACGGTTGAGACCAATAACTTTATCACAGTCAGTTAGACTCTTCAGTTGACTGGCGTCACTCGATACAGTAGCGATAGCACTGAAACATATTCACATAAGAAATTGATTTTATATGAACAGAAGTAAATGCAATAGTAAGTGCAACAGTAATGATTAATCAACTGTTTTTAAGTCAAAAAATGCTGCGATTGCCAAGAAATTAATTTTGTTAAAAAATTAAGCGACTGTCTTGCATCATCTATAAAAGTATGGACAACACTTTTAATATGATACGGTGGGGCAGGGATATTAGGTGTTTGACGATAAAGGATGTTATTTTTTATAAATTGAATGTCTCTGACCAACATAAACCTAGGCTAAGAGAAAGAGTAATAAACTTATTTAACAATAATTACAAGTTGATAAATGGTTTTTCATCCATAATTTGAATACGTTGACCGACAGCTCGACTCGCAAATTGTAATGCTTATTTCATTGTGGCGTAATGCGTGATACCTGCTTTGTTAAAGCTAAAGCACTTGCGCAATTAATCCAAGCAAGTTATAGGAGAAAATTGTATTAAGCTTGAAACATTTGAAATATTCGGCACTATGTTGTGATTATTTAGTATGATTACAATATAACTGCTTGAGCAATAAGAATCATGCAGTGTTACAATAACTTTACCAGTAATTATTGTCAACAAGCCACAATCTTAATTGCTGATTAAATACAATAGCAGGCTCTAATTGCAGATAGGACCAGAATATACCAGTCTTCACAAACAACTTTTTTATTCGTCCACAAATAGTTATATTTTAAAACTAAATATTTTAGTAGTTATAATATATTGCTGCAGCTTATCTGTAACCAAAAGATTACAATGTACTATTAGACAAGTAGGCTTGCTGTTATATCAATGTAAAGTCAACCGATCCGATCATAGCAATACATTCAAGTAACTTGCCTTAATTGATTAATACAATTAAGGCAAGTGACTTGAAGAACACAATTTATTTTATTTTGAATTTATTTTAATAAATAAAATTTAACATAATGACAATCAAAGTGCAAATTTAAAATGTGTTCTTTAATTTCTTACTAGCAAGGGAAATGAGTCTAGCAAGAGTATTAATGAAACATTCAAAATTAATAATTCTTATCTTCATTAAATTCATTATAGCATAGGCTACAAATTACCGAATGCAATAAAGTTATATTACATTATTCTAAAAATACATAAAATTCTATAAAGACAATATATTTAGAGAAACTAGAAAAATAGTTAGATCTTATAAAAATGAATATGCTGTATAACTACAATTAATCATATTTTTAACTGTCATAATTATAATTTACAAATGCTATTATTTGCATAAACGCATGGCGATAAATGTTCAAAGATGTGTCTGTGCTTGGTACGAAAAACACATGTCACGTACTGGACAGAAAACATTTAGTGCTAACTCATAAAACAAAAGTAGCAGTATTAGTAATACTACTATACTAAATATATACTTATCATGAATAATCAATCATGCGAGAATAATATGTTTTCTAAATTATTATCAGTTAATATTGATAATTATCTACATTTAGATTGCTCGCTGTGGCGCATAGAACACAATAATTTAATAAAAGTTTAATGTAATCTTAATTTATGATAAGCCTAGTATATTATTCAAACAATATTTTTAGATTCTATAAAGCAATAAAATGTATCGATTTTGTCTTATCCGGATTTTTCTAACTTGGAACAACACTAAATGAAAATTATATTTATAGTTCTCATTACTAAATTTAGCCGAATTTATTAAACATCATTGATAGTCATGATATTAGAGTTACTGATAAAATATGTAGTATAAACCGTCCTTATACAAAATATTCAATTGACATTATAACTATAGTTAAGATTTAGTTTAAGATTAGTATGAAGTAATTGCAATAAATCCGCGTTTAATTTCAGCAGAGCAATAATATATTATAATACAAATAGATAAGTGATGGACATTAGATACAAACGTTAATAATTATAAAAAGACGAAAAGGCTCCTTTAAATCTAGGGCAATCTTAAATTTAGATAGCAGAACTTACAAATGATATAAAGTACATCAGCAAAGCCTTTTCCAGAGAATAAAATGGATAAAAAATTAAACTAATATCGGTAATAAATATCTCAGCATTTAATGATAAAGTATTTTTTAAGTTTTATTTTAAAAATTAAAAATATTTTCGTCACTTACAGCCATGAAACTCCTCGAACTTCTTTAAAATAAAAAGTCGCGTAGAATAAAGCAATCACGTAGAACATGCTGACTGTAGTAGAATATTCCTTCATAATTCTAAATCAAGTATAACTTAACTAAGTTATTCTGAATGATAGTTGTTAAACGTCTGCTACAGTTACTTCCAATGAATTACAACGATATGACGTGTAGACGGCGATGCTGTGTTATTTATTAGCCTTGTGATTAATCCGTAGCATCCAACGATACCCACTTAACTTCTGATGGACCAATGAAAAAATAATCACAAGCAGAGTTTGTTTCGTTTATATTCGCTTACTATAATCGCGAAATCTACACCAATGCCCTTTGTTTGTTGATTCTAAAGGACCCTGCAAGCCCGAGTTGACATACAAAGAAACTATTCACCAATTAACCCTTTGATCTATTCATGGGGTTTTTATCGACCCAATGCGACTTAACGTCTATTGCCAATAGCCTTCAAGATCAAGCCGTAATTAACGTTGAGAGGATATCTGCTCAGGCGAGTGCGATCATTTGTCGTTTGATGTATGCTTCGCCGCAATTGGTTATAAAAATCGCGCCTCTGCTCGACCACCGGAGCAACAAATTGAAATCGAACAAAGACTGCAATGAATTCCAAACAAACAGGTGCTGGATGCTAGTCGACAATTTTCTTGACAGCATCCAGACACGTTTCTTTATCATTTTGAGTTCGTTAACACCTAAAATGTGTTAAAATTTTAACCTGGAGACTCTGTTGAATATACAATGCTTCACCATATAAATGTCTACTTATAGTGTAAATCAAGCACTTGTAAATTGAGCAGTAAAATGCCACCTATACCATAATATAATTTTGTATTTGATAGCATGTCGAGTATAGATTGAACAATTATACATATTCATAAATTCCTCGAGTCTCAAAGAATATTCAGTCAACCTTCTGAATAGTAGTGTTGGCTGGTTTGCATTTATTATTTAAATTAAGTCAAACATAAATGTTATTAACATTCACAGCTTATAAACTGTTATTTTTAATGCCAATATTAAAATAAAAATATAATGTTTGTTACAATTATATCAGTTTAATAAACGTTTCAATAAATTAAGTTTTATCTCTGGTTAATATAAATGACTAATATTTTTTGAAAAGATTTTTTTATTTATTTTTTATTAAAATAAACCCTATGCTTATGACAAAGTTAATATGATGGCATACAAGTTTTATATGTTTCATCATATTTTTGCAGATTCATAATATCTAAGCTGAACAAATTTAAAAGTAGTACATTTAAAAAAAAATTCTGATTTAGTTAAATAATCAAGAAAAAATATGTTTGTTACAATTAAATAATAATTAATATTCAATAATGAACTTAATTAGTTTTTTATTATAACGCTTATCACTATCCTCCTAAGAAGATATTGAAAAATGATTAAACAGTTAGCGAACAAATTTTGCTGAGATTTTACAAAGCGAGAGAGATCTTCAGTTAAATGTGGAGATTGGTTAGTTGTCGTCTCTCAAAATTTCATTCTGAAACTGCTTAGATTCACATTCACAATCAAAAATTAAAAGAATTAATGTACATTTATATGAGAACAAAACAGGAATGTCATAAAAATACGTACAAATTTTAAAATTATATTTATTTTGTAATTCAAATTTTAGATTATTGTTAGGTTTTTAAAATGAGACATGGACAGCGCTGATAATGAGACATAAATTTATCAGCTTCTTTTTATCACTCTTCAGTGATGCTGTTTAAGATTTAATTATGCTCCATATTAGCAATATGCTAATATAGAACATATATAATATATGTATAATATAGTTCCTTGGCTGCTCACGCTGTAGTGGAATTGAAATTCTGTTATTGATTTTACGGGCTTACGTGGTGCTTACAACTCAATTGAATTGAGTTCTTCTTAAAGTGATTCATAACATTTAAACTGTAAGGAATAATGAGTACTTATATAATTGTATTCTCAGAATTTCTATGAACTCTTATTGCATTTTTTTTATTACCGAGCCCACTTGATTGAACTCTCCAGACAGGTGTACTCAAAAGTGACTTCAAATAAATCAATCAAATATATACTTCTAGTTAATTCAATCAGTTATCTTATTAATGTTAGGCTAACTTTACAGGTTCTGTAATTATTTGAACAGTGAACCACCATTGTTGTTACACAACCTAACTAACATTAGTTCATAGTATTTAGTACACCACTAACATTGAAGCCACTACTGTCTCTCATAACGTGGCTTTGATTGAATCTGTGGATCGTAACATTAGATCTGTTCGAGGCTTGTTCTCTGAAAAATACTAGAAAGAAACAAAATCACAAACCATGTAATCTCAATCAATGTTTTCTATAACCCATGCTGAACATGACTGAAACATTGTCTCCCTAGTAATTAAATAAATCCATGAAGTTTTCAGCATAGTATACTTGAAACAAATGTAGGACTATATATTAGATGACAGAATTAAATTGTAATGCCCAGTGAAAATTAAAGCAGCATTATTTTTCGAAAATAAATGTTACTAAATAGAAGAATATTTAATGTACAACAGTACAAAAACAAATAGGCAAAATGTTGAGTTCCCACTAAATTGCAATGTGACGACGAGTTTTCTGAGTTTTAGCGATTACGATGATTACTATAGATACAGTTCTCACTATCATAAATACTGATATAAGTACAATAACAATTATATCGACTACAAAAAATGATTGTAGTGTAACTTATATGATGAAAAAGATAACCTACACTTGGTTGTAAATTTCGAAATATTATCATGGTTTCAATAATTTAGTCTTGGCTGGTGTCTGCATTAGTATGAATGGATTACCTACTAGAATATTCTTTTGCAATGGATGACATTTATTCAATTATAATTATGCATACCATATTTTGATATTTTTGTACCCCGTTCAATCTTGTTGGTCAAGTGTTTCATAGTGAATTTCAATTTTCTGTGAATAAATGTCCCGACTGCCAGCTTGTATTGTGTTGAACAGCCTTATTATTGTAATGTCCATTATATGTCTAATATACTTAAGCAAATAATATTATTGATCAATTCTCTTGTGATTCGAAAAATATCAAATCAATTGAAATCATGACTTGATTTCTATTTCCTGGCAACAATAACTCAGTGGTATACGATTTACTGGTGTCAATATTCTGAGGTATCAATCTACAGGGAGAAAATGTCCGTCTCTCGAATACATCTAATAGAATACATCTAATATTCAAACTAAAACCCAATACAACAACAAGCAGTACAGCGAAACTATGTAACCTCGTCGAACTGTTGACGGATAGGTTGCAACATAAAAGTCAAATTTCAGCGCAGGCATAATATTACACAAGTGTTTACAAAAACAAACCGAAAGAAGAATATCATCATACAGCAATGATCTTCAGTTACAAGCGTGCTAGCAATGTTAACTCAGAGCCCAATTCGATGGGAGGGAAAGAGGGAGAGCAGATCCACATAACAATTATTTTTGCTATGTTAAGGAGTGAAAGCAAAAAGTCGACTTTATGCGCTGGATCTCTATTCGAAACCGTTGTTTGTTTGTAACAAAGTACTGTAACACCAGCACATTTTTTTTATTGACGTGTTTTGAACAGGCCTACACTAAATAATTTTTCTTTTGGAATGACTGGACAAGTACGTTAAGAAATTTGAAAAGTAATAGTTTTGTTTTAAGAAATAATGTAAAGGACTAAAGAAATTTTAAAATGACGATTGGTTTGTGTAGAAATTAGTTAGCCTCTAATAATATGTGTTCCAAAGCTAAGCCACCACTCCAACGATCATTTGTTCCTGCATGCCGGGAATTAGAAAATATCCTATAATCTATTCGAATGTACGTTAGGTAAAATTTATTCTTTTGTGAAATATTTAGAGATAATTTTTACTTTAACGGGGTAGACCGATTCTATAAAACGTAAATTTGATGGAATCGCGATTTGATAATTGACACAGTAAAAGTTTTTTAATATTTGAGAGGTGGCTGTCATCCTGACTCATTTATAGACCTAACTCGATGTCTTATCTTATAATTGTCTATAATTGTTGATATTATACGAAAAATACCATGAGTGCAGTTTTCACAGAGCAACTCAATTGAGCTTTTATTTTCTATTTTTTGTTGCGTATCTAATAATTTAAATCAGAACTCGTGTATGAAAACTAATAGACTATATATTATGCTTGATGTCATCTCATATTTTCACTTATCATTTTTATCGAGTAACAAAGTATCAATCAAAATTGTCTTATCACAATGTTCATACGATTGATAACAATGTTCATGCGATTAACATCTATTTAATTTCTATGATTTTGTAAACGCTGCGTGAAGCATTTTCTAATTGCATTAAGGTCTATGCGACGTGATTTTATTGCTGTTTAGTTTTCATACAGATAGTAGACAGTGTCATTCAAAATATATTTAAGCGATTAAATCGGCAAACTGGAAATTATCTAACGCATCTTACAGTCAATGGAGGATCTAAATCTCCAGATCTATTCTACAAACTGTCAGAATAAGTCGAACAATATTTGAACTTAATCAATGTATCCAGTCTCTTTATTGCTTGCCTATATTAATATTTTTGAAAATTCGTTCCCTTATTTATGCTATGTAATTTATTTCTTAACTTGTCATATTGTATAATTATAATTATCAGAGACATTGTTAGACATTATAATTATCATAAGAAAATGCTTAAAATAAATGTAGCCTAAAGTCTGTATCATCATTTTAAATGATATAGGCCTATAGTTAGTGACACGTTTTCATTTAAGTTAGTCAAATGTCCCCGAATAAAATGTCTGTAGACAAAATATCTATAGATAAACGTATCTAAAACTCTAACTCTAGCCCTAATCTTAACACTTACCCTAATATTAACTGATATTTAGTGATATTTTTTATGGAGTTAGTATCCGGAGACATTTTATCAGGCCTCAAAATAACCCCAGTTTGCAAGCTTTATGAAGCAAGTAGCGATTTTTCAATTTGGGTTGAAAAATCTTATATAGGCCTTTTTGTACATAGGCCTATATAAGCAAAACGCATCTGCAAAATTCTATAACAACAAAGTAGTAGTAAGCAAATTTGCTTACTATTACTTTGTTTTTATTGAATTTTGCAGATGCTTTTTGCTCATATAGGCCTATGTACCGATTATGCTTTTAGTCAATAATTATATTAGTTCTATAATTTTAACCATTCTATTTCATCTTTTGTAAATATATTTCAATTAAACAACTATAAATTTATTTTAAAATTAACACCAGATCATGAGTTATAGCTGCTAAAATTCTGATGTTTCTCTATGATTCAGGATTGTTTTTGGTTATTTAAATATCACTAACATCACACTTGAAACCATTTTAGTATTATGCACATTATCCAAGCTAAAATATAATTATATATATATTATATAAATTGATTGGTACCATAACTCTGTTGCGGATAAGGGGCGTATCTTCCATTGACTGACTAGAGATGAATGAATGATGATGAGGTACGGTAAGATGCTGATCGTTGGGGAATAATGCTCGTTCTGAGAGGTAAAGCGGATCTACTATCCAACTAGAAATAGTCTTATTGTCAATGACAAGAATGAAATATATGTCGAGGATTATGATGAAATTGCAGAAGTGATGACTTGGCGAGGGGGGACAATCTGTACCGCTGTGTCTGTCATAGTGTTGTGATGAATTTCAAAGGTTCAGGGTTAGAACTCTGGTGATGATGTAATAAAAATCGTTATGCCACACTGTAGTCTCAACTATGCTGAGTCATTAGCGTTAGATTTGGGGTGTAAATGTACGTACTGTTTTGCGATGCAAGTGGATTAAAATGGGGGGGGGGGTATTATATTGAAATTCTAAGTAAAGTATTAAGCTGCTAATAGAGACCGGATGTAAATTATAATGAATCATTATAGATTTAACTTAGTCGCTAGGGTTAGAATCCTGGTGATGATGGGATGAAAATAATGGCGCCACATTGTAGTTACAACTAAGTTGAATCATCAGAGTTAGAATTCCGGTGTAAATATAAGCCCTGCTTTGCGATGTAAACGGATTAAGGTTAGGATCGGTACATTGCAATTACAGCGATACATTATAGTATTACATTGTAATAATACATTGTAGATATAGCTAAAGTTAAATGACTAGGGTTAGGATACCGGTGTTGACGGAATGAAAATAATGTTGGGACATTGTAGTTACAACTAAGTTAAGTTATTAGGGTTAGAATTTCGGTGTAGATGTACGTTTTGCGGGCCGATGCAAATGGATTAGAATTGGGATCAAGTTGATGAAAATCGTAGTGTATGATTTAACTTAACTAAAGTTAAGTCACTGGGGTTAGGATTCTTGTGTTGATAGGATAAATATTATGGTGGCATACTGTAGTTCTAACCTGCTAATTACTGTAGTTACTGTTACTTTAGTTAGTGTAGTTACTGTTAGTTACTGTAGTTACTGCTAGTTACTGTAGCTACTGTTACTGTAGTTACTGTTACTGTAGTCACAGTTACTTGCTAGTTACTGTAGTTACTGTAGTTCTGGCTTGCTATATCGAAAAATGAAGGGAATAGCCCAAAGAGTCATAAAAACAGAGGCCAACGAACATTGGCAAACTTATTGCAGCTCGTTAAATAGTAATACAAAACTAGGCTCCGT